>JAGDYQ010000152.1:1213618-1418810 GCA_021962125.1 Bulinus truncatus | reverse complement strand
TATGCATGATTAGAAAAAATAGTGAAAGATTTTTTTATCCCATTTAAAAATAAAAGATAACACAAGGAAGATTTTCAGTACATTTAAAATAGTGCTTTGTAATAGGATTACACGCAAATTTCAAATTAAAAGAGAAATTTATTAAAAATATGAAGAAAATGTTGAATTGTGCAACACCTCTTTTTAATTTTTGTCTTTGGTACTACTGATGCTTTAGTGAGCATTCTTCCAGGAGTTTTCAACAGCATTGTCACAGAAAAGGATGAAGTATTTGCTGATGACTTTTTATCCAGCTGCCATTCTTTCATTTTTGTTATGGTTATTTTTTAAATCTTTAATTTTAAGGAGGGGGCATAAAAGGAATTGTGTTTTTATTTAGACCCACGCTTGTATTAAATGATGCTGTGAACAGTATCATAAGAAAGAAGCTAACATCAATTACGAATTAGTTGAATGGCAAAAAATAAATTAAGGCAAGATAAAATTATTGGCTAACCAGATTGACCAATGGGTGTGGCAGATGATCCTTATTTAGTTTCAACAATCTTACTTGACAGTGAGTATTATGTTACATGGAAAAAAACAACTGAATAGTTATATTAAGTTAATATTTACTTGGGTTGAGTGGAGTGATCACATCATAGAAAACGTCATATTATCAATACCTTGAGTTTAATTTGAAGTGAATCAAATCTTATGCAAAGCAACACTAAAATACACATAATATTCAGGTCAGAAATTTCACCATCAAAACATTTCATTTTTCCACAGATTAGGTAAGAAACAATGAAAAAAGCTGATAAATGGGAAAATAACTCACCATCTTTAAACTTGACAGATCTTGGTGTTGTAGCAGATCCTGATGTCAAATATGGTACTGTCTTATACTTTAGCTGGGCCATCTATGTAATAAAAATTTTATTTAAACTATATATTATGAGGATAATGTATAAATGAATATTTTCTATTTTATGGACCAATTGAAACACTTAAAAAGCCTCTAAAAATATATAAAGTGGGTATGAAAGAAGGGCATTATAAAGGGTGTCCCATTAGTGTTTTAATATTATCTAAAACATAAAAAATCCCATCCTCTAAGGAACTTTTAAAAAACAGCAGTATTATTAAAAAATTCTGAGATGCAATGAAAATGATGCAGTAAAATTCTACACAGGAATATCTAAAAAATATTCCTTTGCATGTGTGGGCAAAGACTATTTTAATTGAGGTGGTTCACATTCAAAACTCAATATCCATTATCATTATAAAAAACCTAAATGAAATCTGACAATTATGTTTTTAAATGTTTAGTTGAGCATAAGAGTCAGCAAGTGAAAGACGAAGTTAGGCCCGTTATAGAATCTTTGGTTAGTCAGAGTAGTGATTTCTCATTTATGGACTTGGGTGAATTATTGCAGACATTATAAGTGTTTTCAAGTTGCATTATTATGTACATTTATGTAAATAAATCAAGATAACAACACATCTTGTTCGATTGGTTATTGAGTTGTGTCTAAGGAGTAACTAAAAAGTGAAAAAGGCAGACTTTAAGCTAACTTGACATCTCCATGTTTATAGTAAAAAACTCGCAACAATGACAATTAGCATCTTCAAATTGCATGATGACTACAATCATCAAAAATATCAGATTTCTCCAAAACTTAAAAAAGCCTGACATATGCGCGCACATGTGATCTTAAAACTATGAGATATATTTCAAACAATTAACTTTAACTGCAGATTGTTGACATAAATGATTATATTGCTTTAAAAGAGATATTCATTTTTTCAATTATGAAACACAAACATTTTAAAATATACGTTTAAAAAAATTTTTTAGTAAAGGGAAGAGTTAATCTTCCACAAACAAAAATTATGTCTTCTTTCATTTTTGTGATGAAAAAGAAACAATAATTTTTAATGACTGATGGGTCGAAATATTTGTTTTCCTGTTTAAGGCGACAAATAAATAAATATTCATATTTTTTATCTAGACTACAAAAGAAATGATGTTTTTAAATATAAAAAAAAATCAAAATCTATCAATTGTTAGTATTAAAGTAAGACACGCTTAATGCATTATTTGAATTGTGGATTCCCATGAAATGGCACGCCCGGTATTCGAAGTAGTTTATCTGTATTTCTTCTTTCCTTCAGTGATTTACAAACGTATTTTTATCGCTTTCAAACATTTTTTGACGTTATTGTAAGTACTGTATAAATTTATATAATATAACGATTGATAAAATGACAAATATTATGATTTTTAGTTTTTTTATCATGGGTGATAATGAAAAACACGAAAATAAAGCAACAAGATAGAGCATTTCACAAGAAACTAAAACGCAATTAATTAGAAGATTGGAGATACTGGTGAACGTTATTCTCAAATTGGAGCTGCATTGAATTTGGCAACTTAAACTATAAGGACTATCTTAGTGAATAAAGAAAAATATGCATCACTGATAACTGCAACTACGAGCAAATTCTGCAACTAGAATTATCCATTCTAGAAATAATACAATAGAGGAAATGGAAAAACAACTTTCTATATGGATTGAATGAAATGAATGCAATATGCCATAAAGCCAATCTATTATAATGGAAAAAGCAAGAAGAATTTTTAATTACATTCAGGTTGAGGCAAGTGACACAAGTGAAACTTTCGCTGCAAGTCGAGGATGACTTAATAGATTTAAACATCGAAATAATCTTCATAACATACAGATTAATTAATAAATTTTTGTTTTATTGTTATAAAAAGCATAATTAATAAATTTAATGGTAAAATACCTGACCAATTTTTCAACCAATCTTCTCCTAACCCCATTAATTACATGATGAGATAACCTCGTTTAACACTATTTCATTTTACGCTCTATTTTAATAGAACGTTAAGCTATGTGAATTAATATTAAAATGAGCAAAATACACATTTTGTAATGGCTTTTCTATTGTTATGGTTGACACAAAAAGATAGCCTTTATAATATAAAAAAATGCCTAAACAATTAAAAATTAGGTATGGTTACATTCAGTCATTAATCTGCCTGAGAAGACACCTGGTTTGGTCCATGTCGCTGGCTAGACAATGTAATGCCCACACCTGACTCTCTACCTTCTATCATGCGTCAAACTTGCAACTTTTCAGTTGCTAAAGATGCAAGTTACATACTTTAAATAGTTGTTCATTTAATATCTACATGTCACATATTATATCAATATCTACATGTCACATATCAAGTCAACTACATGTCACATTATATCAATATCTACATGTCACATGTTAAGTCAATATCTACAAGTCACATATTAAGTCAATATCTACATGTCACATATTATGTCAATATCTACATGTCACATATCAAGTCAACTACATGTCACATTATATCAATATCTACATGTCACATATCAAGTCAATATCTACAAGTCACATATTAAGTCAATATCTACATGTCACATATTAAGTCAATATCTACATATCACATGTTAAGTCAATATCTACAAGTCACATGTTAAGTCAATATCTACAAGTCACATATCAAGTCAACTACATGTCACATTATATCAATATCTACATGTCACATATCAAGTCAATATCTACAAGTCACATATTAAGTCAATGTCTACATGTGCCAAATATTTAAAGTATTTTATTAAAGTAGTTTTAAAACACAACTATTTTTTAATTTCTTAAATCTATCTTTGTGTATTCTGAACATTAAAGGCCTGAGAACTGTACAAAGTTAGGCTAGTGCAATACACATTAACTAGGAGAAACTTTATACAAAGTATAGTCAGCTGGGAGTTATGATTATGTATAATAATTTTAAAAAAGAACTGTTAAGCTATATCTGAGGTGGGGGAATGAAATATAGATTACAATGTTTGTTAATGAAAAGAAGGCAACAATTGATTGCTTCTGATAATCAACAATGGTGTCAATGACGATGTCGCAGATGTTTTTTTTCAACACATAAGATTGTAACTAACTTCGTTAAAAAAAATTTAGATCAATGTGGAAGGGAAAGATAAAAATTTTTTAAAATATCTTTTAGTAAATGCTTTATTATTATTTAGATGCTTTAGATTTTAAAAGCTGGCATTAAAAACAAACAAGATAAGACGTCCGGGTCATGTCAGGTCAAAGTGGCTAGAAAAAATTATCTTTTTACATCACTATTTTACACAAATCTCAAAACTGCACCGGGGAATTTAATTTAAACCTGCATAGTTTTGTAAAGAATTAAAATAGAATAAGAGAATATAATTTCTATTAGCGACACGCGCCGAATTCATTTTTAAAAAAAAAAATCGACAAGGTTACTATATCTTCTTTGTTGCACTAGAAGTTTACTTTAAAACAGCATAACTTAGATATGCACAGACAATAACTAATCAAATTTCAAATCTATGATGCCAATAGTGCGAAATCCAAATCTGTTGTTATAATTTGAGAACTTGAATAATAAGGAAACTGGAAAAAGTTTACAATTACTTTAATTTCCGAAAATCGGTACAGATCCAATATAGCGGATAAATAAAATAACTTGATGCCATTTAAGAGTAACTATTTTTTATGCAAAAAAACTTATTTCAAAATGAAATATTATTGTTAAACATACAAAAATTTGCTTATGTCTAAACTTACTATTTAGGACCTCCATTTCCAGTAACCCACAAAGTCGAAGTCAGCTTATCGAAGTACCAAGTTTTGAAAATATTCTGTAGGTTTTACTGCTTTAGCAGTTTACGTCAAACATAAAGTTTGTGTTTCCTAACAATTATATCATCTAAGATATAATAAATAAAACATACCATGGCAAACTGATGTTACTCAAGATTACTGGTACTACTAATGTTAGTTATGTATAATGAGCAATTACTTCACTTGCAATGGTATTATTGGCTTGCTAATTAAATTATTAAAAACCTTTGCTTTATTTTTATTATTCTTCAAATGGAAAAAAAAAATCAAGCAGAAAAAAAAAAACTTTAATAAAATGTCCAACGTAAATGGAAGCCAAACAATCAATGTTGAAAGCTATAAAAAAATTAATATTTGCCATAGCATGCATATTTAACACCCAAAACAAGCTTCTTTTTTGTAGTAGTTGTCATTTGAGTTTTTGTCTGTCATGTACTAAACTCAAGTTAAAGTTCTCTATGCTCGTAATTACGAAAAGTGATGTAAAAGTATCATTTAATACATTAAATTGTATATTTAATACACAAATTCGTTTTCTTTATTTAATGGTTTTCCTGTAAGTGTTTTTATACTAAATTTGTATGTCAGGCATATACTATAGAGTATAGTCTATACATATAGTTTTAAGCGTAGGCGTTTGTTTATTTTTTCAACAAGTAGTTTTCTATATATGTGAAATCGTTCAAATTATTATGGTACAACCTGTGAGTGACAAAGATTCTAATGAAGGTTTAGGGTCGCTACTACTTCTATGTCTCTCAAATGGAGGTATATCACATTCTGCATCTGTTTTGTTGCCCATGTCAGCCATTTTAAATTGTGTTGACTTCCGGTTTGAGGTCACAAATGACTATCTTTTGTACTTATATAGCCAAGTGCTAATTTAATTAAATCTATTCTTGAAATTTGTCTAACCTGAATGCTCCTTTTTACTTGAGGTCATATTTACCACATAATGTCGTAAGCAATATTAAATAAATAAATCGCTGCATTTCGAAGCGAGAGCGCTCGTCGCAAGAGAGGGTGTTACTTTTGTCGGAACCAATGAATAGATGGCGGCACCTCATAAGCATACTATTTTTTTAAAAAAGCATGCAGTGGTCACCACCCACCACAGAGCTCAGTGTCACAATTCGGTTTTGTGCGGTTCGCAACGAAATAAAAGTATAGTGCTGCTCCAGACAGTAGTGGGGTAGTAGTGGGGGGGGGGGGGGGGGGCTGGAGGCCGCCCTTCCCCCCAGGCGTTTTTTCTGCCCCCCCCCCTACTTTTTTGCTCTACTAAGTAACAATTGGGAAGTTTGGATCTAGAATTGAGAATTCAACATAATAGATTTTAGAAACGGTTGAGAAACCTCTCCATTTCAGACAGACTCTAGCATACTGTCGTGTAAATCACTTGTCACAGGGTATTTCCTATGACAGTGCACTAAATGAATGGTTATGTTGAACGTAAGAAAGAGGAGGTGCGATTTAGTGACGGTTGTTGTTGTTGAAGGAGAGAATACATTGTTTTGACTAACCTCGAGTATTGTTGTTTGTATTCATTTATAAGTATATTGTGACATCTGGGGGCTCGTCCAAACTGGGCTGTGTATGAAGGTCGCACAGGTACGTCACACGTGTACTTTTGTTATTAACATGGATCCCAAATCCCAAGATGATTTGTTTGAATTGTACCGTCAAAAAGGGGTCTCATTAGAACTACAAGGGGAGAAGTTAAGTGGATTTATTGAAAATACAATGGCGCGAGATGAAAGAGCGAAGGAGCGAGAGAGGCAATTAAGAATGTTGGAAATTGAACTAGAAAAAGAAAAACTGCGAGTAGGTAGAGAAGATATCAAGAGCGAACAGAAGGCAACATATGCAGATACGTGGAGGCCGAAACTTCAGAATTTTAATGAACAGGTGGACCTGATGTATGCATACCTGCAACGATTCAGAATTCATGCAGAAAGCGCTGGTTGGCCAAAGAAAGAATGGGGCAAATTTCTATATAATTTACTCTCAGGAAAGGCCCTTCAAGCATGCATGTCTTTCACCATGTCTGACCTGGAGGACTATGATAGGATGTGCGAAGTCTTGCTTACCAGGTTCGGACTGACGGAAGAGGGCTACCGCAGGAAGTTCCATGAAGCTACACCTCAGCCAGGGGACACGTTCCACCAGTATATGGACCAAGTACAGCTGTATTTTGACAGGTGGGTGCATCTATCTGGGGCCGAGAGGGGACGGATGGTCGTGCGGTAACGCGCTTGACTGTCGATCTGAAGGTACCTGGTTCGATCTTCGGTGAGGACCAAGGAAATTTTTCAGGTCTTGGCTCAAGTTCCCGATATATCTCCCGTGGTGCCTCCATGGCCATTGCACTATCGGCTATGGTGGGGATGAAAGAAGGGCACCATAAAACCGTCCCATTAGTGGTTTATAGGATCTAAGGGATTTCATCTCATCCTTACAGGGACTTTACACATCTGGTGCCGAGCTAACTTATACAGCACTTCGAGATCTTGTGCTACGAGACAAGATTTACCAGTCATGTGATTCTGTGCTGGTGGCGTTTCTTAAAGAACGTAAGCCGACCAGTTTGGCAGTGGCAGTAGAACTTTGTCAGCAATATGCAACGGCTCACCCAAAGAGGAGCATGGGAGTTGAAAGTGTTGCCGAATTATCTTTCGCTGCAAGAACGATGGCGGGTGTGTCCAGGAATAGAGTGGCAACCAGTGGTCGAGAGACCGTGATCTGTTTTAATTGTGGGAAGGCTGGTCACATGAGAGCCAGCTGCGACCTGGAACAGAAGGGATGCAGTTACCGCCGTAGATGGGTTCATAGGGCACGGCAGTGTAGGACTGCCAATCGAGCCGCAATGTGTATGGAGGTGAGTGCCGGAGGGAGACAGGATGTCGTAGAAGCATATCAACCGGGTCAGAATGTCACATCGGACCACCGCATGGACTATGCAGGGTCACTGAAATGTCGTCGGGGAAAATTAGAGTTTTATCCTGGACAAGTCGGCGATCAGAAGGTTAGAGTTCTACGGGACACAGGCTGCACCACAGCAGGCGTAAGACGTTGCTTTGTGTACCGCTCGCAACTAACGGGAAGGACCCTATCATGTATGACTTTTGGGAGGAACATTGAAACGTACCCAACTGCCGTCATACAAGTTACGACCCCATTCTACTCTGGAGAATTAGAGGCCTGTGTGTTGGAGAATGCAACCGCTGATTTGATAATAGGGAACATAAGGGGTGTGCAACAACCCACTTTAGCTGGTTTACAGTTGTGGCAACAACATCATGCAGTTGATAGCTAGGCAGGGGAAGCGGTGACCCGACCTCAAAAGAAACGAGAAGAGGGAAATGCAGTAGGAAACAACCGAGACATTATGAAGGCGATGTCATGTCAAACAGAAGTCAGGCATGGGAAGGAGATGTCATGTCAGACAGAGGTCAGGGAGATGAAGGAGGCGGCATGTCAGACAGAGGCCATGCAGATGGAGATGTCATATCAGACAGAGGGTATACAGATGACGAATGTGGAATGTCAGGGGAGGTCAGGCAGAATGTTGAGGCGACCTGTCAAACGGATTATACGACAGAGTAAGGCAGTACAACAGAAGGTGGAGAAAATACAGAAGGTGAAGGATGATAAAGATTGTTGTCATGACGACACTGTAAAGATCAAGAAACATTCCGTTGACTACAAAACGCAGGAGAACGTTGAGACAACGTTGGACGTTAAGACTAGGCAGAACGTTGAGGCAGCAGGTCAGACTTCCGTGCAGGTACTCAGGGCTGACAGTGCAAATGATTCAGGACTTGTGTATTACGAGACGTGTGGGATATTCAACGCTAGAGTAACCGATGGGTGTTGCTACCACCAGACTTCACAGTTATTGTGGAGGTGCTACCTGGGACCAGGTGGTGGAAACGTTATCTAAACAACCGAGAGATGACAGAACCGGCATCAAGGACACATGTGTTTGGAAGGCAGACGACGGCAGCCCTAAAGACACCTACTTAGTGATTGAGTAGACATAACTATTGTTGTTATTTGAATTTATTGTAATTCTTTTCGTTATAATATATGTATTCGATGTCATGTTACCATAATTGCCATTATTTGGTCATTTTATTAGTAATGAATATTACTAATTAGGACATTCGGTTGGATAGGATACATTTTAAATTATTTGTTTATTGAAGGGGAAGATGTCCCAGAACTATTATTGTGATTATTTGGCATTTTATTGATACTTACACTCAATGTAATACATTTTGGTTGTTAACATTGTGTGTGGGAGATTAATGTTTTCACTGTGTGTTACTGTTGTGATGGTGGTTTGTTGGGTTTCACGGCCACATCAGGATTGGGTACCTGGGGTTATTTTTGTTCTTTTGTTCCATTAAGCCTGTTCCATTCTGGACACAGGACGTGTTAGCGCATTTTCGTGTTATGTATCAGTACGTTTGTTAGCTTTCAGTAAATATTTGTAAATTTTGGAAATGTTTATAAATTCAATTGTGTAATGCATATATCTGTAAAAAAAAAAACTATAAAGACGTTTCTTTATATTTGAAAAAAAATTATTGTCTCTTAAATCTAACTACAAGTGGTTTGTGGTTACTGAAATAGGACTCATAATTGAAAACATTCGAAATTATAGTCATTTAATCGTCCGAAAACTCCGTCAATTGTTGCATAACTCTGATACTTTCAATTAAACTCAGAACACAAGCTTACTATTTCATTTGATGAGTTTCTTAATAAATCTTGGTGAAACTACGTGCTGCAGTATTTCGCACCAAATGAATGGGTTATTGAACGTACAAGGTGTATATATAATATATAAGCCCCTTAGGAGCCCTGAAGCCCGACCCTCAGAGGTCCTATCGCGAAATGAACTTTTGATGTACACTTGGCAGGCCAAGACCTACAAAATGATATATACATCATGGGTCTAGGACTTATGGTTGTTGAGATCTAGGGTGATGACAGACAGACAGACAGACAAAACGGGGACAATAGAGCATTTTTTTTCGAAAATGCTCTAAAAACAATTAGCATTGTTTCTGTCAAGGTGGAGGGTATGTCACAGGGTATTTCCTATGACAGTGCACTAAATGAATGGTTATGTTGAACGGAAGAAAGAGGAGGTGCGATTTAGTGACGATTGTTGTTGTTGAAGGGGAGAATACATTGTTATGACTAACCTCGAGTATTGTTGTTTGTATTCATTTATAAGTATATTGTGACATCACTATTGCATGCTGTATAAATGACTAATCATAAATATGAACATTTTTAATCGTCGTAGCTATATATATTGAAAGGTCTGTTAAAACAACGGTGAACAATTTTTAATAATTATGAATCAATTATTAATCTTTTATATCATTGCTCCAAATCTCATGATGCTGACATTTCCGTGCAAGCCATCGGACTAAAAGCCGACTTAGTTTCGTCAATATTGAATCTATTTGAAAGTCCAAACAATCTATTACAGTACAAGTCAATGAATTTACTGAGTGCCAGTGCACTGATTGATTCGGTTCTAGAGTCAGTTAAGAAATTACGTATTGATGAAAAGTTTAAGAAATTATTTGATTTGATTTTAGTAAAAAACTCTCAAATACTGTCTTACAATGATAGCAAATAACCTGACAGATAAGACACCTTCTTCTCAGAATACAAAATTTACTAGAACAGCTAAGGTGCCAGCTAGATACAGCAACTATGTTATTACGCAAAGAAAAATTCAAATTCTACCAGTACCTATGGGCGTATTTTGGAAAAATGTCATAAAGCTGTTACAATAAAAGTGAACTAAATTTCCTGAAAGTTTATTACATTTAAGACAATGTACATATATCAAACATAAAAAATGTTATATGCAAGTAAAACTGACTACATTATTGTAATTTTTAAAATAATGGTTTCAGTGTCGAATAGTTACTGTTACGACTTCTCCCCCGGTGCGCACCGTGCATCGAGATATTGAACGTAATGACGCGGTAGAGATACAATGACGTGAAAGCCGGAAGAAATTGGCCATGTTGCAGTTGTTGTTGTTTATTTAAGTTGATAGATATTAGTAAATACTCTTGGAACCCACGCCAGCCTGTGTGTTGTTTTAATTCCATAAACAAAGAGTTGTAACATTGGTGTCAGAGGTGGGGATTTCTTTTCTGAAAATGGTCGGTAAGAAGCTAAGTAAACCTCTAGTTGTAGAGTCTGAAATTGAAAAATTAAGAAGGGAAATGAAAGAAGGCCAGAATGAAATGAAAGAATTACTTAAGAATGAAAGGAAGGAATTACTTCAAGCAATAAGAGACGAAATAGGAGATTCGAAGGAAGATCTCAACACTAGAATTGAGAAGGTGAAGGTTGAGATTAACGAAAAGGTCGACGACTGGATAATCGGAACTCCAGATCAGATCAAGGACACAACTGCCAGGTATGATGGAGAGATTGGAGATATCAGGAAGAACTGAGGAAAGTTCAGTTGACACAGACTGCAACCCCAACAATCGTAGGCAAGATGCCCATGCCTACATTTGATGGCACAATTTCATGGTCCGTATACAAGAGACAGTTTGAGGCGCAGTGCAAACAAATCAATGGACCAGAGAAGAAGACAAAGCTACGGCCCTTTGTCTTGGCTCTTAGGAGGTAAGGCCTCTGTGATGCTCCGAACTGTCAACGACCCGGGAAATTATCAAGCTGTTGTAAAAGCACTAGAGTTACGGTACGGCGACGAGCACATACAAGAAGTGTTCAGAGTTCAGTTGAAATCGAGGCAACAAAAATCCGGGGAATCTTTGCAGGAATTAAACACAGATATTGAAAGGTTAGCGCCCCTGTCTTACCCTGCCGCGGCACAGGAATTTCTGGACGTCATAATAACCGACACTTTCATCGATGCCATTCGTGATCCAGACCTAAAAAAGGCCATTATGATAAGTGGGAAACGCAAGGCCAGTGAAGCATTGGTGTATGCTCTGTCTTACGAAGCAGCTAAGAACGCGTCCAGGACTGACCACCATGCCAGGCAACTGGAAGTTGATGAAGATGAGCAAATTAACAAGATTCGCAAGGTGGTCGAAGAGGTCATTACCTCAAAAGAGCAAAAGATAAGCGACGATTCGAGGAATGCTGATATGGGTGATACTCGCTGCTGGAATTGTGGCGCCTCCGGTCATGTACTGTCCAAGACAGAGGCAGTATTCCGCCGGACAGAACAGAAACCCCCCAGCTCCCTAACCGCTGGAACTACCAGGGAAACTAACGTCTGCCAGCTTCGTAGGGCGGAAGCTGGCAAAACACTCCAACAAAGCCCGTAAAGTCGTCATTCCCGCTGCAACCATTATATATTAAATCAAGCCTGTATGTAAAAGGAAAAATTGGACAGTTTGAGTGTAGATTTCTATTGGATACTGGGACATCACGCTCAATCCTGCGACCAGATGTAGTCAAAGACATACAATTGAATAACGTGAGTAGACATTTATTAAAGACAGCAGAAATGGATGCTAGTGAAAAACAATTTAGCCAATAGGGAAACATGCCATACAGCAATAACAACCGGAGAGAGTACAACGATTGTTGCGGATACCCTAATGAAGTCCCCGCACATAATGAAGGCCACACACCTAATGAAGTCCCAGCATCAAATGAAGGCCCAACACCTAATGAAGGCCCCGCATCTAATGAAGGCCCAGCACCTAATGAAGTCCCAGCATCTAATGAAGGCCCGGCGTCCAATGAAGGCCCAGTACCCAATGAAGGCCCAGCACCCAATGAGGCCAGCGACCCCACTTGCTGCGCCTGCTCTGGTGGCCAGTTCCAAGAGCTGGTCCAGAGGAACAAGAACCCCGATCGATCCAAATTCTACGCCAGCATCCCTGACGCCAAAATATGTAGGGAGATCAGACGGCTAAACGCCTGCACCTGCGATAAAACCTACCGACGAGCAACCCACAAAACGATGGGTCACTCGCCATCAACGATAGTGTTTGGCCGGGAACTCCGCTTACCTTGTGACCTTTTGTTCGGGCTTCCCAGAGACGCTCCCTCCATGGAAACAGATTATACCAATGGACTGAGATCTCGACTCGAGGAACTACATTCTATGGTTCGAAAAATAAAACATCAAAATCGACGTCGTATACAGAATACAGAGAAACACCCGCACCAAGATGAAAGTGGTTCATGTGGACAGACTGTTGTGAGAACTGACCTGTCCGGGACGGACAGATTTAAGAGGGGGGCATGTTACGACTTCTCCCCCGGTGCGCACCGTGCATCGAGATATTGAACGTAATGACGCGGTAGAGAGACAGTGACGTGGAAGGCGGAAGAAATTGGCCATGTTGCAGTTGTTGTTGTTTATTTAAGTTGATAGATATTAGTAAATACTCCTGGAACCCACGCCAGCCTGTGTGTTGTTTTAATTCCATAAACAAGAACTTTTAAAGAGTTGTAACATTACTATACTAGTAAAATAGAGTATAAAATTATAAATTACACTGATACAGTAATAATATTGTAATTTTAAACTATTTATTCTGGAACAAAAATTGCAAACGTCTTGGTATTTGTCCAAATCGATTGATAACATTTTCTTTAAATTTTTTATACTCACCATACAAAGACCAGATAAACGATCATCAGAAGTGGTTGAGCGTAGCCACGTTTTTACTGGTCTTGGAGTGCTAAATGATCCCTCGATTGTGCATGTTGTTACTGGAAGAGCCAATGCTGTCAAAAAGCCATCTTAATCATGGGATAAAGATTGGTTTTATCTAAAACCTCACATAGAGTCATTGTTTCTGTATTTTCTCATTTACTAGTTTTACATTTCCATATATCATACAAGGTTTCACTCTCCTCGATTAAAATGTGTAATATTCAACTCTGGATTGAACCTTAAATGCAAGTCTTTCTAGTTTTGTCATCAAAAAGGGATGCACAACTAAGAGGGAAAATGCTGGTTTATTTTCTACACAAAAACGAGTTTCCAGCGATGATATAATAGAATCAAGGTGGTAGAGACGAAGCATGACTTATAAAGGGTGTTACCGGTTGATTATTGATATAACAACTTTCTTTTACATACAATTCTTCTACCGATAACATAAACATTACGTGCTAACTTAAATCTACTATGTAGACTACTTATAGTAGGTATTGACATGAAAATTGTATGTTATATAAATCATCTGTTCTTATACATCAACGGAAAGAGCATTGGGAGAGCTTTCCATTGATATAATCAACTGGACAGTCAGTTACGATTTTTTTTTACAATAGACACAGAATAAATATTGAGTCACGATATTTAGACGATTCTAAATGGAATATTATAAATTTATTACCAAAATTAAATTTTATTTAAAAAGCTATAGGAATATACTACTTTTTGACAAAATATTCAGTATAATTGAATTTATAAAACTATTTTTAAAATTGCACAGAGGACGTGTGGTCGTGCGGTGTAGAACGCTCGACTGTCGACCTGAGAAATGAGTAGTGCTTGTATAAATAAGAGAGAAGGGGTGTTATAATACCTGATGATTTAAATCCAATATATAATATATAGTCTTGCTACATTAGGAATATTTTAATTAAACCTTCATACCGATGTTATTTTACAACATTCAAATACATCCGACAAAGACAACAATAACATGAAACGTTATATCACTATGCTGAGCAATTCAACAATTCAGTAGCAGTAGCCAGCTATTAAAAAAACAAATTAATTAACTCCCTTTGTGTTATCGCGGATAAACGACAAGTCACGGAAAAGGAAAGGTAGGGGAGGAGTGGGCGGGAGAGGGTTGACAGGTGACGAGACTAAACAAACATTCTCGCTTGCTGAAGTTTTTTTTGTGTGTATTTTTATCTCTGCAGAGCTGCCAACTGAGATATTTTATTACCAGTTCTATATTATTGTGATCAATCTAAAAATTCTATTGCAATAATAGATCTGGATTTTTTGTTTGTTCGGTCAGATATAAATTTAGATTATTTCCTAATTTCTTTTTTTTTATAATTCTGGCTAATTATAATATAGTTGTAAAAAATTTTTTCGATGAGAAAGTTGGCTGTAGTTACCCCTCTCACAGCAGGCAACACTATACAACATATTAATTTGAAGTTTTCTCCCTTAGTTCAGTCAATGAAAGGTAAACGTATTCCATAAACCCAAGTGTAACCCGAATTCAGATCGGCAACATCTTTGCTTTTATGTCAAATTACCATTTAACTCTTTGAGAAAAGGCAAAGTAGTGATGGTATAATAATATATATTGAATGTAAATATGGCTGAAATACTAAAAATGCTTTAAATGCCCACTTTTTTCTTTTTTTGTTTTGTTTTTTTCTCTGTTTTTGTAGTTGTTTGTAAGATTGTTGCCGCAGGCAACACGGGTAACATGAATTTTCGTCACTGCAAGGTGGGTATAAAAACAGTTATTCTAAAATAATCACAGGCCCGTAGCCAGGATTATTGCATTTGGGGGGGGGGGGGCGAAGAAATTTTCGGGGGGGGGGGCGAAGAAATTTTTTTCGGGGGGGGGGGAGGGGTGCCAAAGAAATGATCCTGGGGCACAGCGCACAGGGACGGATCTAGACAACTTTGACGGGGGGGTGGGTGGGGGCAAAACTGTTTTCATTGTTGAAAATTGGTCTTAGAACAAAAAATATTTCGATAATTTAATGATGTATTACCTAAACTTGCGATAACGGGGGCGGGGGCATGCCCCCCCCCGGCCCCTCCCCCTAAATCCGCCCCTGGTGGGGTAGAAGAAATGTTCGGGGGGGGGGGCGAAGATGGAGGCACGAAGCGCCGAAAGCTTGCGAACGGAGAGGAGGGGTTTGGGGAGGGGATCTCAGTGAGTCCCCTCCCGAAGAAATTTTTTGCAGTTCCATATCTGGAATTGTGCATTTTAGTACCGATTGTTAGGCTATTAATTAGAAATATATAATTTTAACTATGTTTCAATAGTGCATGGCATGTTGCAGTTTTGTTAAAAATAATTGAAATAGTAAAGAGTTTTAATGATAAAAATTTATTGAGGCTGAGTAATTTCTGATTCCTGTTATAAATATATTGACCATTTGTTCTACTACACAATTGTTACATAATAATCAGGGGCACAACCAGTATGTTGAAGTTGGTAGGGTCCAAACTATTAGGGAAGATGAAAACAGGTATGTCTGCCCCCAAATTTTGGTAGGGTCGAAATCCAGTGGCTTGATTTTTGGTAGGGTCCGGACCCGCATGGACCCGTACATCGGTTGCGCCCTTGTAATAGATACCTGATTTATGTTATTATACTGTTGGTTTAACGTGCAACCCGGGAAGAACGACAAAGATGCACGAATATAGCTTAGCTATTTGTGTGATATTTCTTATAAAATATTGAAAACAACGAACAGATATATCAACAACAAATTGACCAGTTACAATTATTCAATTTAAAATAAAATTAATTCTGCTAAAAAGTAAACTTGCAAATGAAATAAGATTACTCAAAAATCACGCACGTTGTACTTTATTATTTTATTATACATATGTACAAAAATGAAGTCAGAAGTCAATGTTATCTTATTAACTTATTTAAGTTCATAGAAGATATCAATATATAAAAACATTACAAGGTTGCGAACAGGCCCATCGACAGAAATTTCGGGCCCCTGGGCAGGTGCAGGCCCGTAGCCAGGTCAAAGTCAGCAGGGGGCACCAATACACAGCAAGGGGGGCATCTTTACTTTTTCTTTCAGCGGGGGGGGGCACTACACACCTAGCGGGGGGCACGCCCCCAGTGCCCCCCTTGGCTACCGGGCTGGGCAGGGGTGACACGGGCCCCCGTGCTGATATTATTATTTTAAAAACTTGATTGGCCAGCTCAGTCCGGGCCCCTAAAACTCGCCGGGCCCCTGGGCATTTGCCCCCTGTCCCCCCCCCTTCGCACACTCGTCGGCAAACGTTTTCAAACGTCGTGGTTTAGCACTGAATTTACCTAAAAATGCTTCAGCATTCAGATTGTCTGTTAAATCTTTTTCAAATGCAAGCAGGAAAAGATTGCTTAGACGCTTTTGTAACATTTATCTGCGATATGGGGTGAGCATTCGTGTGAGGGTTGAGAAACTGTTCCCACACATGGCTGTTGAAGCCCCAAATGCCAATGCTGCCCAAAATACCCAGAAGTGAAATTCAATAAGATACAATCTTTTATGCCCAAAAATTAGATAAGCTATATATCACAATATACTTATAAATGAATACAAACAACAATACTCGAGGTTAGTCAAAACAATGTATTCTCTCCTTCAACAACAACAACCGTCACTACTTCGCATCTTTTTTCTACTTCCGTTCAACATAAACATTTATTTAGTGCACTGTCATAGGGAATACCCTGTGACATACCCTCCACCTTGACAGAAACAATGCTAATTGTTTTTTGTTTTGTTTTTAAACGATACCCCTACTTATAAAAAGGATAACCAAATACAACCAATAACATCAAGAACAAATAACCCCAGGTATCCGATACCGATGTGGCTGCAAAATCCAACAAACCACCATCACAACAGTAAACCTCCATTTAGTGCACTTGAGAATCATAACCTCCCATATACAATGTTAACAACAAAATATAATATATTGAATATACGTATTAACAAAATGCCAAATAATAACATAATGGTTCCGGGACATCTTCCCGTTCAATAAACAAATAACTTAAAATGTATCATATCCAGCTCACAGTCCTAATTAGTAATATTCATTACTAACAAAATGACAAAATATGATAAAATGACATCGAATACATATATTATGACGAAAAAAAATTACAATACATTCAAATAACACAAAAATAGTTTAGTCTACTCAATCACTAAGTAAGTGTCTTTAACGCTGTGCTTCCTCCGCATTCTCGCCCTGCGGTAACCTAGATAGTGTGTCAGCCACGACATTTTGACTCCCCGGTACCACCTCAATGTCAAAACAATAGTCTTGTAACAGTAGCGCCCACCTGGATACCCTGGAATTGACTGATTTCCGGCTGTTGACAAAATTCAATGGGGCGTGGTCAGTTCTTAAAACAAAGGGATTCCCCAACAAGAGTCTGGCGAATTTGGTCATGGACCAAACCACCGCAAGGCGCTCCTGTTCGATTGTTGAGTACCTCAACTCTGCAGGATTCAGTTTCCTGCTTATGTACATAACAGTATGTACAGCACCGTTCACTTCCTGCATTAAGCAGCCTCCAATACCCCTTGCCGAGGCATCCGTAGTCAAAATGAATCTTTGCCTCATGTCAGGGAGTTGCAGAATGGGTGCTTTTGAAAATAATGCCTTAATTTCCTCTAGGGCTTGTTTACACCCTTCTGTCCAGCCGATCTTTTCAGGTTTTCCCTTCTTAGTAGGGTCTGTCAAGGGCTGAATTATTCCCGCGTAACCCGCAATGAATCTGCGGTAAAAGTTGCACAGACCTAGCAGACTCCTCACCTGTTTCTTGGTTGTTGGGGTTGAGATGTTAAGAATGTTATTAACAATGGTCTTGCTGGGCTTCATGGTACCCTGGCCCACCACATAACCAATGAAGGATAATTCTCTGTATCCCAGCTCCACTTTTGTTGGTCTGACTGTTAGCCCGTGTGCGCTTAGTGTTTCCAGTACAGAGTTTAATTGGTGCAGATGTGTATTCCATTCCTCATGGTGTATGCACATATCATCCAGGTATGTTATCACATCCATGCGATTACCCAGCCTCATCATCCTAGAAAAGGTAGCTGGAGCATTAACCAATCCAAAGCTCATTACTTTGAATTGGAAGAGACCCTATGGTGACCTAAATGCTGTCAGAGGTTTGGCTCTCTCTGTTAAGGGGATCTGCCAGTACCCTCTGGTTAGGTCCCAATTTTGAGAAAAACGGGACCGAGAAAGTTGAGCCAAAAGTTCCTCAGGATCCGGCATCGGCTCTGAATCAATCCTGGTTATTTTATTCAGTCTCCGGTAATCCACGCAAATTCGAATTCCTCCTGTTTTTTTTTTTCACTATTACCATTGGTGCTGAGTATGCTGACTCTGATGGCTCAATGATGCCCAGGTCAATCATATCTCTAATTTCTCTCTCTACCTCATTGTAGTAGGCCAGCGGAATTTTATATGGTTTAAGTCTTATTGGATTGTCACCGTTAATCACTATATCATGTTCAATGATCTTGGTTTGCCCAGGAACATCTGTAAATGTGGTACTAAACCTTTCCAGTATTATTTTTATCTCTTCCCCCTCCTTATCTTTTAAATCTCCTGATATAGCCACATGCTCAAGGGTTTCAGTCTGTTGTACAGAGGGTATCGTCCGGATGCCCCCTGTTCCCAGATCCTCGCTGGTATCCTCGTGCTCAATCAGCAGTGCGGAGTGTGCATGTACCAGATCGCCGGGGTCGAAAGCTAGCTGTGGCGGCCTCTCGAAAAATTTTCGAAGCATGTTGACGTGATACACTTTCTGCCGACCCGCCACATCTACTAGATAGTCTACATCTGTCACTCTTCTGACAACTGTATATGGGCCCTTCCACGATATCTTAAGTTTGTCCTCCCGATTCGGTAATAGCACAAAGACTTGATCAGTGGGATCAGGGGTCCGCATGGTTTTGCTCTTGTTGGCTATAGTCCTATGCCGCCTATTGGCAGTTTCCGTGGCTTGTTTAGCCCATTCACATGCGGTAACAACCTTATCACGTAGTTGTACCACAATCTCATAAGGAGTTCTGGTTTCCGCATTTAATTGGGGTTTCAACATTAGATCCTTTAGTATTCCCATGGGCCCTTTTGGGTTGGCTCCATAAAGTAGTTCAAATGGCGAGAATCCTGTGCTTTCATTGACTACCTCACGATATGCAAAGAGTACCGCTGGTAGCAGTTTATCCCAATCTCTTGGTCTTTCCACAATTACCTTGCGCAGCATCCTCTTAAGGGTCCCGTTCCACCTCTCACACATCCCGTTGCTCTGCGGGTGGTATGGGCTGGTAAATGTTTGTCTGATACCCAACAAACGAATATATTGTCTGGTAAGTTCAGCCGTGAACTGCGTGCCCCTATCTGATAGTATTACATCTGGGAACCCTACACGAGTGAAGACCTCCAACAGCGATTCTGCGACGTCTTCGGCAGTGATCGTCTTTAGAGGGATTGCCTCAGGCCAACGAGTGCACGAGTCCACAACAGTTAATATGTATCTGAATCCCCTGTCTGACATTGGATGGATCGGGCCCACAATATCAACAGCTATTTTCTGAAATGGTCGGTTTGTGGTCGCAGTCACCTGTAACGGAGCATTGGTGTATCTGTCTTTTGGGTCCTTGGAACAGCACACTGTGCATGATCGACAATACGTTTTAATGTCTTTGTTGACATGTGGCCAGAAAAAGTGTTGGAGCACTCTTTGCTTGGTTCTCGACACCCCCATATGTCCTGCTAGAGGAGAGTCGTGTGCTGTGGCCAGCACCAGAGAACGGTACTCACTAGGAACAACCAGCTGCGTATATCCCTTAGTTTTCCCTTGGAAACTACGAAATAATAATCCATCTCGCAATTCGTAACTTGATTTATGTCTTTGGTTCACCTCTCGGTGGAGGCCCGAAAACAAGGGTCTTAATGACGGGTCCTCACGCTGTTTCTTGAGAAGTTTGCTTCCTGTTTCCCCCATCTCCGGGGTGCTAATCGTCTTTAGGTTTTCCGCATCTTTATCGATGACCTTCGACTCCTTTGATTTCATCTCAAGGCTGCCGGTTTCTGCCTTCATAATGTCTCGGTTGTTTCCTACTGTATTTCCCTCTTCTCGTTTCATTTGAGCTCGGGTCACCGCTGCCCCTGCCTGACTATCAACTGCATGATGTTGTTGCCACAACTGTAAACCAGCTAAAGTGGGTTGTTGCACACCCCTTATGTTCCCTATTATCAAATTTTCCAACACACAGGCCTCTAATTCTCCAGAGAAGAATGGGGTCGTAACCTGTATGACGGCAGTTGGATACGTTTCAATGTTACCCCCAGGGGTCATACATGACAGGGTCCTTCCCGTTAGTTGCGAGCGGTACACAAAGCAACGTCTTACGCCTGCCGTGGTGCAGCCTGTGTCCCGTAGAACTCTAACCTTCTGATCGCCGACTAGTCCAGGATAAAACTCTAATTTTCCCCGACGACATTTCAGTGACCCTGCATAGTCCATGCGGTGGTCCGGTGTGACATTCTGACCCGGTTGATATGCTTCTACGACATCCTGTCTCCTTCCGGCACTCACCTCCATACACATTGCGGCTCGATTGGCAGTCCTGCACTGCCGTGCCCTATGACCCCATCTACGGCGGTAACTGCATCTAGGACCCTTCTGTTCCAGGTCGCAGCTGGCTCTCATGTGACCAGCCTTCCCACAATTAAAACAGATCACGGTCTCTCGACCACTGGTTGCCACTCTATTCCTGGACACACCCGCCACCGTTCTTGCAGCGAAAGATAATTCGGTAACACTTTCAACTCCCATGCTCCTCTATGGGTGGGCCGTTGCGTATTGCTGACAAAGTTCTACTGCCACCGCCAAACTGGTCGGCTTACGTTCTTTGAGAAACGCCACCAGCACAGAATCACATGACTGGTAAATCTTGTCTCGTAACACAAGATCTCGAAGAGCTGTATAAGTTAGCTCGGCCCCAGATAGATGCACCCACCTGTCAAAATACAACTGTACTTGGTCCATATACTGGTGGAACGTGTCCCCTGATTGAGGTGTAGCTTCATGGAACTTCCTGCGGTAGCCCTCTTCCGTCAGTCCGAACCTGGTAAGCAAGACTTCACACATCCTATCATAGTCCTCCAGGTCAGACATGGTGAAGGACATGCATGCTTGAAGGGCCTTTCCTGAGAGTAAATTATATAGAAATTTGCCCCATTCTTTCTTTGGCCAACCAGCGCTTTCTGCATGAATTCTGAATCGTTGCAGGTATGCATCCATCAGGTCCACCTGTTCATTAAAATTCTGAAGTTTCGGCCTCCACGTGTCTGCATATGTTGCCTTCTGTTCGCTCTTGATATCTTCTCTACCTCCTCGCAGTTTTTCTTTTTCTAGTTCAATTTCCATCATTCTTAATTGCCTCTCTCGCTCCTTCGCTCTTTCATCTCGCGCCATTGCATTTTCAATAAATCCACTTAACTTCTCACCTTGTAGTTCTAATGAGACCCCTTTTTGACGGTACAATTCAAACAAATCATCTTGAGATTTGGGATCCATGATGATAACCAAAAAATACACGTGTGACGTACCTGTGCGACCTTCATACACAGCCCAGTTTGGACGAGCCCCCAGATGTCACAATATACTTATAAATGAATACAAACAACAATACTCGAGGTTAGTCAAAACAATGTATTCTCTCCTTCAACAACAACAACCGTCACTACTTCGCATCTTTTTTCTACTTCCGTTCAACATAAACATTTATTTAGTGCACTGTCATAGGGAATACCCTGTGACACTATATAAGTAAGTAAAATAGCCTGAATAATTGCCAAAATATAAACTTTTAAGTTTTTATTGTTATTGATTTATTGAACAAAATGATTGATGTTTTATAGCCGTTATTATTAAAATTTTGTCAAAAAGGTCAAATCATGCACGGAAGGGGGGGGGGGCTCAGCCCCCCTAGCCCCCCTCTGGCTACGGGCCTGAATAATCCTCAGGCAAATCAACTTTGGATTTTCCCTGTTCATTTGTATTCCAGCTTGTCGTGGAGGTTGAATGTCGACACCAAAGTCATCTGCAACACCTTTTGTAACTCTAGAAATTTCTTTATAAATCTCATCACAATTCTGTCGATCAATAGCCAATGTAGTGAAATATTGTGGTCACTTTTTGTGTTGTCATAAAAGGTGCTTTTAGCATCACCGTTGTCATATACATCAAGAGTGCAGTAATCGCTTGGTCTGCACTGTATCTCAAAGTAATCAAAATTCATCTTTAAATCATCTTGCATTGATGCAGCACTAGTAGGCGTGTCCTTTTTAGAAAATAAATAAAACGGGAAAGTTGATATCGATGTAAAATGTAAGTTTCTTTGTGTTTATGGCTTAATGTGTCTCACCACTTATTATATAAATGCATTATGAGTTTTAGGTTATGCAGTATCTGTTTTACTTTATGATATTGTAAGTTTGTGAACAAAACGTCTTGTGAGTTTGTGATTAAAATTCTGCAATTTTTTTAGGTCATTTTAGGATTAATTTTACTCTGTAATATTCTCTGAGGAAAGGAAAATAGAAATAATAAAATGTGCTTTATTTTGTAAAGGCTTAAAGAAATATGTGAAGTTATTTGAATGAGCTTTTATTACTAGTTTTGTATGAATTTCACTAAACACAGACAACACATTATCTTCTTGACCAAGACTCTTATCCTATTTGCACAATTTTATACTAAGAGACATGTAGGTTTCGATAGAAATGACCATGACAACCGGCCATGCTGTCTACTCACAATATTGACCAAACCTTCGGTGTCTGCTTCACCACTGAGAATGTCCTTTGTAGTGTCTCCCTTTAGGTTGGCAAGTGTTTTGAATAAACTGTGGTTAGTGGTCTGAGATCTCACTAAAAGGTCTGGTTTAAAAACAAACAAAGGTCAAACACTGTTACTATATACTGTACTATATAATGAATAATTTCAGTTGGATAACTTATAATGATTTGAATGTTGGTTATAAATAAAATATGACATGCTATTGTTACAAAATTCATTTAAAGTGTTATTATCACTCAAGAAAAGTTAATTAATGATGTCACCAATTTTTGTTTTTTTAAATGGAAAATAAATATTATCTGTGAATTATAGAGAAATAAATCAGCAAATGAAAAAACATTTTTGTATTGACTAAATATTTCTTTTTTATTTATGGATGGATGCATCACTGATAAATACATAAACTTTATTTAAAATCGATTAATGAATATATATTGTATACTTGTATTCATATATATATAACAATCAGTGCATTATGTCACAATCAGTTAGTACATTGTCACAATCAGTGGGTTATGTCAGCGTGTAATTATCAATGTTTGTAGGAAATCAAAAATTTTATTATGCTATAAGATAACCCTTAAATATTTGCTTTGTAATGAAGATGATACTGAACATAATTCTTACTTATTATTTCACCAATGCGCAGTGTTCGATTTAAGAAAAACCCAGTGCCGGGATGAAAGAAAAAATGTTCTGCAGAGCCTGGGATAAATGTCTAAGGTTTCACCCCAGCAGGGCTATATTAATTCAAAAGCAGAGCCGGGGTATCCCCAGCGGTAAATCGAACCCTGCCAATCATTAAAACATCTGCCCCATATAAACATAGAATATTAAAGAACATTTAAAAAAAAATCATTAGGACGAAAAGAATTGTTAAAAAAAAAATATAGTTAAAATACAAAATATCGAGGAGCTACTTACATTCTGCAAACGTAAATGACACATAAAACAATGATGGTAGTAATAGCTACACCAGCAATAACGCCCAACACTGTGATGTAAATGTACGCATCTTGAAGTTCACTTGTTGCACCAGTGGATGAAACGTCCGAGAACCCTGAACACATACAATGAATAAATTGGATTACTTATTAACAAATTCGATGAGCTCACAGCTCAATAGCTCCATGCTGCTTATGTAAATTAGCTCGCGCTGTTTTAACTGTACACCATATGAATATGAAAAACCAAAATGAGGTTCTCGTTGACCTCATTTTTGTCAACCTTCGTTATAAAAGAACAATTAAACTAAAGAATTGTTCATTAGTATCACTCAGTGATTTCAGTAATCACATGTCCCATTCTGAGCTCACAAACTTCAATGAGACGAGACTGTCAGATATAAATAGATATAAATGGTCAGAATAGTAGATAGATTTAAAACCACGTATCTGCGTCCAATTGTGCTGGTTCACAAAATAAGTTAGACATTGTTAATTTTGTTTTCCCTTGTCAATCAAATTTATGTATCAACAATAAAAACTATGAATAATGTATGAAAATGTACAAAAGCGATTGATTACTAAAGCGAAAACCATAATGTAAGTCCTTATTAGCGATTTTTAAATTTTTACAATTTATTGAAAGTATTAGGTCATGACCAACTGGTTGGGCGCGGATGAATTTTAGTAGAATTTATAATGAAAAGGTTGACAATCTATATATGCCAAGTATGTTTCAAAACCAAAATGTTTGCAAGTCTGAAAAGTGAAAGTGGAAATCTACATTTACAATTGTTGACACTTTTATTCTCTGTCTTTTATTTAAAATTTTCTTTTCAGGTGAGCTGCCTAAACAAAATCTTATTTATAGTGGGCAGGGTTGTTAATATTGCAATATTGTATTGGTATTGGTACGATATTGCAATACTTCTTGAAATTTGATATTGCTATTGGTATTGCCAATACTTATTTTTGATATTGGTATTGATTTTTAACCAATACCTAAAGCAATATTCAATAAGTTCTCTACAACATTGGTTGTGAATAAAACTGAATATAATAAATTTTTCTTTGGTGTCGCCATCTTGCGAGTGACATTGCCAAGCAATTTTTGAATGAGACTGAGCAATGAATGATAATAGAAATCATACATGATATCTGTGGCAATGAGTATTGACCAGTGAGTACTCTTAAGTAAATTGATTTTCTTGAGTGTTTATTGTTATTTGCAAAGTATTGTCAGGCAGATCACTTGGTATGCTTTTGGTAACACCTGGTGAAACCCGATGGAATTCAATGTATGATGTTTTGTCACCAGAGATTGCAACATTCTCTGTGTAAGTGACATGGAAGTGACATGGAAGTTGTTGACAATCTTTGTGATGAACTTGGTATCAAAAGACTACAGCCTGTATAGAAAACATTTGTTAAAGAGTATGTTGCTGTTATGAAGCCTGTTTGCTGTGAACTAGATATTTTGCAGGGTGAAACTAAAAAAGACATCAATTGGACTTGGTTTCCTTTACCAACACTTGTTATGATGAAGGGTCAGTTAAAAGTGTCTTGAACAAGGAAAGAATGATCGGCTCGTAGTTTGTTCATTAGCTTCATGTCTTTTGCATGCCATCGATAGAAGATTTGCAAACATGTTTGACAGCATTGATGCTCAGCGGGCATCCGTTGTACATCCCAAATTCAAGTTGGACTGGATGGATGATGATTTGCAGCGTTCGCATCTGAAGAGACGCATTTCACAATCACTGATGTGAATCAAGAAATTAATAATTACTTGGCAGACACTTCAGACAGTATTTTATCATTGGATGCCTATCCACATATCCGTAAAATATAAATATACCTGAATACATGACTTCCTTCAAGCGCTGCTGTTGTATCTTTGTTTTATGTACAGTCAGATTTCCAAGAACAAAGCCAATCTGTTCTAGAATCTTTTAGCATTTCATATTGTACAAGTTCTATGACAGTTTTCTTCTTTTTAAACTTACAGAAATTGGATTAATTGAATCCAGGGTTCTATAAACTCCATTTTTTAAATGATTTTTACATAACATACACTTGATTTCTAAGAAATATATTTGAAAGGCAAATAAACAAACTTGTTCTTATATTGAAAAAAAATAATACCAAATAGAAAAAAAAAGCAATTATAATTACCATATAAAATAGTAGCATAAAAACTTGCAAACAGCTACAACATTATTTCATGATCCTAGCAATGGAAATTTAGAATGTAAAAACACAGAAAAAATGTGCTGGGCATTCAGAAAAACCAGTTGGATTACAATACATGAATATTACAATACATAAATTGCCAAGTTTTGGGCTTTCCAATTCAGAGATATGTAAATAAAGTCACTGACTTAGCTATTTCTTTCTCAATTGCCATTGAATAGTACTTTTTAAAAAAAGTACTTTATTTTTTATTCAAATTTAACAAAAATATTCATTTTATTCTTACAAACATATTTACAGTAAAATCAGAAAACAAAGACAAAAAAATTGCAGCACATCATTGACATGTTTCTAGCAGAAATGTGTGAGATTTATTGAGCTGTTATAAAGTGCTTAGCTTTCACACTGTCAAACTTAAGTATTAAGTTGATGAGATATTATACATGAATTTCAGAGAAAGTAATAATAAGGTTAAATGATGTACATGTACAACAAAAATACAACTTTTTTTTTTCCTGGTTAAATTTTGTTTACAGCAACTGCACTGTCATATAAGTTGTCAAAATGGATATCAGAAGAGAACACCAATTGTTTATAAATTAATTTATGAAATGAAATGATAAATCTGAAAATAGTTTAAAAAAATAAATAAAACAGAAAATGAAAAAAGTAGTGAGTCACTAAAACAGAATTAAATAAATCAATATTTTCTAATTAGTAGAGCAATCTTATCCATTAAACCAAAAAATGGGGAACAAAAAATTCTAGAGATGAACAAAAATGCAAGAATTAGAGTGCAATACATTGTATCTGATATATTTCACTCACATCAGTTTATTTCTTTGAAATGTAAGAAGGGCCAAATATTTAAAAAGTAATAAAATGTACATCCTGAAAAATATGCTTCACATTTTAAGTAAAAAATGTATGTACAAATTCTGTTTTTAAGTCAAAGAATATTTGCTGACAGCTTCTGTACTTGCAGTAAGTAGATATACATTAAGCAATCCTGTTCTTCAACTTTGTTACAAGGAAAAATAAGTGCAAGATAAACTGAATGTATTTGTTATGTGTGGTTAGACTTTAAGCTGACAAAGACTACAAATACATTTAAAGGGAACGAGAGTCAGCAAAGTAATTCCAAATAATTATATTAAAATTGTAACTTCACCACCATAAAAGCCAAAATTACTTATCGGTACATCAATACACACCACATAATCATTTTTTTGTACTGTCTTAATTTCCAAGTCAGATGTTCCTAGATGTCCAGCACAGACGTGAGAATCAACAGATGAACCCGTATTCAGATATCCAGACATATGCATGTCAGAACAATGTTGAACTTCTGATGGAACTATTCTTGCTTTGTGCATTCTATTAATTTTCTTCTTCTCAAAACTTCCAAGATGAGAAAGTTCAACAGGATTTGTCAGATCCTGAGAAGTCAACTGTACACAACACAAATGATTTAAAATGTCTTGGTCAGTTTGTCCCACTGCTTGGCCAGCGCAAGATTCATTAGATTGAATAAAAACATTAGTAGAAGATAACACTGGATTTCTTTCAGCACTGGACAAACAGCTGCATGCAGTGTAGTTTTGGTTTTCTCGCTCCATGAGTTCACTGCTAGACATGGAACATTCAGGTGATGAGTTGGTGTAATCAAACTTGGAGGAAAGGCACTTTGTTTCATGGTAAGTACTTCCACCAAGAAATCCTAAGTTTCTTGATCGGACAGGTTTGCAATTTTGGGGAAGTGTATGTTCCTGATAATTTTTTTTGTAATGGAGCTCAGAAGTTGATTCTTGAAATCTCAATACATTCTTCTGCTGTTCATGCGGCTCAATTCGGCCCCCAGGTGTCAGTTTAAACTTGTATAATAAACTTTGTAACTTCTGCTGACTTTTTAACAAGAGGGGAAAAGGCTGAACTAAGTTTTCACTATCAAGTTTTTTACTCAATGTAGTGCATTCCAATTGTTTAAACTGATGTTGCTGCTCAATATTTGCAAGTAGCTGGTTAGAAGAGACAAGTGGCAAGATGGAATCAGCCAACATAACACTATAAGCTTCATTATGTAGGATGAGATAAGGTTGATCAAGTCTTAAGCTACTGATGATATGCGAGATGTAGAGTTCCATGTATTGTCACAAGTCAGGAAAACGTCCAGGGTCTTCTCTGTAATGTGATGGTATAAGAAACAAACTTATGTCCAAATCATTTTTCCACTCAAAACTTGTAAATGTGACTTTTGCAGTGATTGTTGGGAAAACAGGAATTTCTGAAATAAAAAAAAAATCAGATTCTGATATTTAAATAAGATGTTGGTCTTATTTAACTTATTGGCCAAAAATAAATCTCATTACAATAAAACTCTCATTTTTTGGTGGGCTCTTCATTAATGAATTACTTTTCAACTAAAAAACTTAATTGTATCTAAGTTTTAGATACATAATGATTTCATTATTAAGTCATTTTCAAAGATCATACAACAATATTCTATGAAATTTTTTAATGTTAGTTTTCAAGTGGTATTTTAAAATTTAATTAATTTCATTTTCATTAAAAGTGTCAGGTTAAAAAAGTCAATAATTTTTTTGGTTTAGTTAACCTGGAAATATTGTCAAAGTATTCTGAATAATGTAGCATGATATAGCATTTTTAATTCAGATAAGCAAATGATGATTTGATTATTAAGATGAGGTATATGTGGCATTTTCAGTCAGAATGAGCCACCTGCCATGGAAAATGAAGATGCAAGCCAAGTTCAGTGTTGATGTCAAGCAGAAGTCAAGGCCTTTAGGTTTATTAGAGAGAAAAAAAGGATGAAGACAGTTGGAAAAATTTCATGTATGGATTAACTTGTGATTCTCCCACAGATCAAAAGTCTAAGCATCTTTCTTTTGAGATGTTAATTATTATTCCTTACCAATTCTAACTGGAAAGCCAGGGGGTAACTTAGAGGTCATGAAGTCTCTTAACTTCTGAAACTGTTTGAAAGGTGCGACCACCTCTAATACATCAAGTAATCTAAGAAAATGAAGAATAAAACAAGAGCAATGATAGGAAGTTACTGGTGTCAATGAGCTATAACTCATTAAAGTTTACTTAGAAATACTTACACTTCTACAGTCATTGGAAATGTATCACTCTGAAATATGAAGAAAAATAAATGAATGTGACCCAGTATATGTACTACATCATAAAAACTAAATACTGACAAGTTTGCAAGATTCAATCTCATGGGCTAAAAACTTTTTAATTCAGTTTGTAATTTCTAACAACAACATAAATGCCAATAGAATTACAATTAAACCAAAATCTTTTTAATATAAACAAATATAATACACATTAAATATTAAAAACTTTATAAGCATTTATATATTTAAATTTGTCAAAAATTAAAGTTTAAAAAAAAAAAGACATTTTTATTCACAAGAGACTAATTTATGAATCATACAATATTGTATGGAAATAAACAACAGAATCATACAATATTGTATGGAAATAAACAACAGAATCATACAATATTGTATGGAAATAAACAACAGAATCATACAATATTGTATGGATATAAACAACAGAATCATACAATATTGTATGGAAATAAACAACAGAATCATACAATATTGTATGGAAATAAACAACAGAATCATACAATATTGTATGGAAACAACAGCCTAAGAAATAAAAAAACTGCACCACCACAAAAGATTTTTGTGTGCATTTTATTACATGTGCTCTATTACATGTAGTAATTTTACAACTGACTTCAAAAGTACATACCATAGCTACAGTTGCTTTAAAAGCTTTTGAACTTTCCTTAGATATCCATTGGCGCCCTAGACAATGAGGGTTCCCAGGTGGAGATGAAATGTAATCAATCCAGCTAAATCTTGTTTGTTCTGGAGGCTGCAATGACCTGCGTCTCTCCAACTAATACAAGTAAACAAAAATACAACATATTCTTAAAAAAGTACTCGTATAATATAGTGAAAAAACAACTGAATAAATTAAAGTAGATAAACAATAAAAAAAAAAATACCCCATTGGATGCTTCTGCACTATCCCATGAACCTTTACTAAAATTCTCCATAATAGCTTTATTTTTCTGAATGTCTTCATTAGATAAATGTTCACGTCTGAGAAAAAAACAATTAAAAAAAATTTTGGAATACAATGTTTCTAGAATAATAGACATTTTTTGTAAAGAACTCAAGTAAAGATAGTTAATAAATTTAAAAAATCTTTACCATAATAAAAAAAATTATACCTCTTTTTGGACTCTAGAATTAAATTGTTGACACTATAAAAATCAGATTTGTAATCTCCAACAAGCTCCTTGACATTGAAAAAAAAAAAAAATTATTTGTCTGTTTAAAATTTACAAGTATATGCAAATGAATAGTGATATAACTAAATATTACACATTTGATAAAAGCTCTCAGCTATGATAAATATTACTGGTGATAAAAAAATGAATAATGAGTGCGATGTTATAATTCTGAGGAAACTTCATATTCTAAAACCAATTTCTCTGAAATTCTTTTCCCCATAACAAGTTAAGTTTTAGACTATTTGAATGTGGATGTAACACTCTGGATATCGATGTCTACTAATTCAAAAATTGTAAAAGCTAAAAAGACTTAAAATGGCAAAGCAACAACCTTTAATGAAGAAAATATGGGAACATCAGAAAGTTCCAACAGATTAGATATGGGGAAACTTGGTAAAGTTGCCCCTATAAGACACAAATGGCGAGAAATCATGCTATTGTCAGTCCCAGACAAATCTTGACTAGAATACTACTTTAAAGATGCCCAAGACAAGAGAGTAAAGCAAAACAAGCAGGCTTTCAAAAAGACAAATCATGCATAGATGAAATAGAAACTATCATTCAAGAAAAATCACTTGAACAGTAGTCACCACTGTACATGACAATTAGTAAATTTTGAAAAAGCTTTTGACAGTGTGGACAGAAAGACCTTATGGAACCTGATCCTGTATTATGTAAGTCATCCAAAAATTCATCAGCATCATACAAAAACTATAAGAAGACCCAACCTATCAAGTTGTACAAAATGGCAAGCTGACAGACCCCTTCAAAGTGAAGGCAGGAGTTATGCAAGGTGGCATGCTATCTTCAATCATTTTCCTGATTGCCATTGATTGGATAATGCGCAGAGCAAAGGAAGATAGAAACACTGGCATCCAGTTAAACCTCACACAGAAATAGAATCTCCTTCATTTTGCTGATGACACAGCCCATCTGTCACTTAAGATCAACACTAAGAAAACTGAAAACTAACTAGAAAGCCCGATACAACTTAAAGAATTAAACATAAATAAAGCATCCTGCTTCCCCTACCTAGGCTGATGAAGACATAAAACACAGAATTGTCCAAGGCAAAAGTACCCTTCTATATACTAAAACCCAATAGCAATCAAAAGTTTTTCTCCATAAATGTAAAAATGAGCGTCTTTTACACCAATGTCAAAGAGGTCCTCCCACATAGATCTGAAAAATGGAGACTGACAAACCAGGCTTGCGGAGCCGGAGCCGCTACTTTTTGCTGGAGCCGGAGCCGAAAAAATCTGGGGGCTCCATGGCTCCCAAATGCTTTTTTTTTTCAGCAGAATTTTTTTTTTAGCTTTAAAATTCCAAATTTGTTTGATTGTTTGCCTCCTACAATTTGAAATGTTGTTATTTTTACGAACGCCACAACAGTAACAGCATTAAAATGATAGTGTGCACGCACATCACGACAAGAAATCTTTCACGGGGAATCGTTTTGTGTTCATTTTAAATCTTGTTTACCCTCCGAAATTTTTATAATGGCATGTTATTTTGTTATATATAAAGTTAAAACAGTTTTATTTCATAGAATAATCGAATCAATCATTTAAAAAATTTTTTTACTAAGACAACAAATAGAACGCATCATTTTGTATTATTATTTGACCGTCATTTTCTGTATTTAACAATTTTATTATAAACAGAATATCTGAAATAGAGTAGATAAATTTATAAGGCTGTGGCTGTACGGACCCGGGTCCCAATAAAATCCGATTGTTATTCGGACCCGTGGCAAATATGCACTAAGCTTCGAATTTATAAATAACACATATAAATACTGAAGTCTTTAAAATATTTTAAATAATGTATCATTTTACTATTTGCTAATTTGATCATTGAAATAACTTTTTATTACTTATGAAAATGGCTACTAGTGAAACCTCAGTAGAAAATAATGATATGATTCCAGTGGCGTAGCTGGGGGGGGGGGTGCAGTCCGCACCGGGCGGCACTTTTTATTACTTTTTAGGTGGGGTGGGGGCAGCAAAAATGTATAGATTAAATTGAAATACCTAAATGAGAGGGCGGCAAAATTGTCTTCCACCCTGGGCGGCCGATACCCACGCTACGCCGCTGTATGATTCTGGATGCACTGAAATGGTTTGTTTTTAGTAAAACCGACATGCGTATATTTTTCAAATTCCTGACTATGGGGCAGCCCTGTAGCGTAAAAATTCTACAGCAGGGGCCAGGCAATAGCAGGGGGCAGGTAATACATTTTACTAAGTAGAACAAATAAGCAGAGGGGGCCAGACAAAACGCAGGGGGCCCCGGCCCCCTCCCCCCCGCACGCTACGGGCCTGCTATGGGGGTGAACGCAACAAAATTTGCATAACTTTTTATCAGCGGCATGTTTGCGTGGCGCAATTAAAAAAATTTTTGTCTCGTGTGATACTATCTTAATAGGGAGCCGGGGCCGTGCCGGAGCTGTCAAATTTGTGGGAGCCGGAAAAAAAATTGGCGGCTCCGCAAGCCTGTGACAAACCACATTTCGAACAAACAACAAGCATTTGTGAATAGATACCTGCACCACATAAAGAATATCAGGCTGCCTGAAAAGATTCCCAACATCACATTGTGGGAGAAAACTAAACAATTGCCAAGAAATCAAGACAAGCAAATGGCGATGGATAGGCCACACTCTCCGAAAACCAGTTGACAATGTTACTTAACAAGTAAAGAATGGAACCCAAAGGGGAAGAGAAAAACAGGGAGGCCAAATCAGAAGAGGAGATGAAGTAAAATGAAGTAAAAGAGGTAAGGATGTCATAGGCCCAGCTCAAGAAGACTGCCCAAAACTGTGTCTGCTGGTGTGATACCATTGAGACCTAATGTTAAAAGTAAAAAAGAATTATTTGTATTCAATTTTAGAGATTTATTCTTCCTTAAGATAAACAGCATTGTCTTTGTCTCAACTCTGATCTTAGAACAGTAAATTAATAATTGACATTAACATATTTATTACATGTATAATGTTGATAAAAAAGGGAAACAGACAGAGAAACTTACAGATTTATCTTCCCTAAAAAGCCAGCCACTTTGTGCCCTAGTAAATGCGATCTTCTTTGTTGACATCTGAGCTGCTACAATGTCACTACTCATCAAAATATCTACCTCCTCTTCTAGTTCAAGGTCACTGTCCTAAAGATAGTAAAGAATGTATTTTAATGCCTAAAAAACTTTTTTTTATCAAATCAAAACAAAATAGAAAAAAAATCTGAGCACTTGAGAGTTTAGCTATGAGTAACATATGTTCCAATGAGACTAACATGGTTTAAAAAGAGTGTTAAAACCTCATTTAATAAATTTACATAAATATTAAGCAATTTAAATTTATACAATGATTAACACAAATAAGATACGGTACTAATTTTGCTAAATGATAGCAATGATAAGATACATTGTTTCTATGGGCGGTAAAAAGGCTCCAAAATTGTAACCAAATTTGGTGGTTTTGTAATATTTGAGAGGTTTTGACTGGTTTTATTGTCTATATAATTGTGTTTAGTTAAGCAGGACCTGAAAAAAATCACACAACACAATCCATCCCAGTTTATATAGTTTAATACTTAAAATCCTACAAAAATACAAAAGGGAAAAAAATGCTGCATGATAAAAACAGTTCAGTAAGATTATTTAGTGTCTCATGTGCTATAGAAAGATTAGATTAGAAATTCTTATATTTAGGAATTAAAAATATGTGAATTAACTTCAACTCAACTTACTTCATATCTTACTCTCTGATAGACTTCAGCTTTGTTATCTAAAACTTTGAGAATATGTCTTGGTCTAGCATCTCCATTGAATAAAAATGTTATGTCTCCTCTTTCCCAACGCATCTCTGTAAAATCTACTAAAGTTGTGTCTAGCCTGAAAAGCAAAATATATAAGGCTTAAGTTATTACTTAACAAAGAAAAGAATAAATTGCTCAATAAACCCTATTTATAAGAATTGAGCAATATATAGCCATACATAAAAAATGTGATATATTCTGACCCAAACTTTACAACAATTTATCTGATGATGAAAATTACCTAATTTTGCAGCCTTTCTTTCTAATTCTACAGATGTCTGAGGGCAAAATTCTTGAGACAAGAGGCACTTGAAGAACAATTTTTATCAGAACAGAATTAGTACATTTTATTCATTATGGTACATAGGACATCAAAATAAAAATAAAGTTTATAAAAAACAAAAAAATTAATGAAGATTACTCAAGGACACAAGAATGTCAATTATACAGTTATTCTCAATTAACCTTCTCATTATGGGAGCAATGTGAAGGTCTGCTTTTGGTCTATTTGAATATTTAGATCATTTGTGTAACTATTTTCCTGTGTGGAGAGGCCGAACTCCCATCGGGCGCCTCCCCAGGTGGCGGATAGAGGAAATCTCGCCAGATATGGTGAGTGCCGATAAAATAAAATTCTCGGGGTGGACCAAAGCAGGCAACTACTGCCTTGTAGTTAGTGGAGGGATCCACAAAGGCTAAGGGACATTACCTTAATCAAAGGCAGCTACCCACAAGGCTGTGAAGGGCAACACCCTAGTGGTTGTGCACAGGGCTAACTACCCAGTCATGTAAAAAAAAGCAAATTACGAAAGCCAAACAACTATTCAAAAACCGGACTGATTTAAATGGAAACCGACCTTCGCACGATCACGGACATGATTACTGGCTAGCGACTTGGGATATATTAAGTCTCTACAGAGCAGGAGCCCTAACCCGCCTCACTGAGCAGCTTAGAAAGTATAAAATAAAAATAGCAGCACTTCAAGAAATCAGATGGAAAAAGAGTATACCATCTTTTATAGTGGGAACACCACAACTACACTAGGAACAGGATTTGCTGTCAGGAAAAACATCCTCAATCAAATAATTGGCTTTAAACCAGCTAACGAAAGATTGTGCAGCCTCAGGATATGTGGCAAAATGTTCCATATGACCCTAATATATGCCCATGCACCCACTGAAGATTCAGAAGGGAATACCAAAGAGGAATTTTATGATGCCCTAGAAAGGATGTATGAAGAAGCACCTAGACATGATATTAAATTAGTGTTAGGAGACTTCAATGCTAAGATTGGCAAAGAAACAATATACAGACCAACAATTGGAAGCTGCAGCCTACACAAAGAAATCAATGATAATGGAACACGGCTAATTGATTTCACATCTGGCAAAGGCTTGACCATAAGTAGCACTAAGTTTCCACACAAAAGAATACACAAAGAAACATGGAGGTCACCAGATGGGGTGACAAGAAATCAAATAGATCATGTGCTAATAGAAAGGCGACATGGTTCAGATATTCAAGATGTCAGACACTTCAGAGGAGCAGATGCCGACACAGACCATATGTTAGTCAAAATAAAGTATAAACAAAAAATAAGTATTTTTCACAACACAAAAGCAAAGATAACAAACCTATTTGATTGCGAAAAACTAATAAAACAGCCACAAACAAAAGAAAAGTATGCACAAGAAATTAAAAGCAAACTAGAAACACCAACAATAGATAATACTGAAAATCTAAATAGCCACTGGGAAAAGATTAAACAAACTATAAAAAACACAGCAGAAAGTGTCATAGGGTACAAGCAAAAGAAGAAAAGAGCTGAATGGTATGACGATGAATGCAAAAAAAGAAGTGGAAGAACGAAACAAATTGAGAATGATAATGCTACAAAAAGCAACCAGAAAGTCAACTCACGCAAACACTGAGGCTAAAAGGAAGGCTACAAAAATATGCAGAAAGAAAAAATGAAAATGGGAAAAAGGAAAACTACAAAAACTAGAGGAATTCTCAAAAGAAAAAGAAACAAGAGAATTTAAAGTAAACCAAGGAGACTCCCTATCGTGCATACTATTCAACTTAACCCTAGAAAAAGTCATAAGAAATGTCCAGTTAGATAAGCAAGGAACTATAACACATTACATCAGAAGTGAAAAAACAAAGTCTATGAAAACAGGAACAATATTTACAGAACACATCCAGTACCTTGCATATGCTGATGACATAACATTGATAGGAAAGCAAAGCAAGGATATAGCAAAAGCATACATAGAATTAGAAACAGCAGCTCAGAAAGCAGGTTTAACAATAAACGAATCAAAGACTCAATACATGCTATTACAAAGAAATGAAAAAGAAGGAAAAGAAAAATCATTCAAAATCAGTGATAGAGCATTTGAAAGAGTAGAAAACTTTAAATACCTGGGATCAACCATAAGTGAGAAAAATGATATAATGATGGAGATCACAAACAGAATAGAAGTAGGGAACAGAATATATCATACCCTGCATAAAATACTGAAAAACAGACAGATCTCCAGAAAACTTTAAAAAAACCATATACAAGACAATAATCCGACCAGCAGTAACATATGGTAGTGAAACATGGACTATCAGCAAACAAGCAGAAAATATGCTAAACACTTGGGAAAGGAAAATATTTAGGAAAATATATGGGCCAGTAAAGGACAATAATGAGTGGAGAAGTAGAACCAATTCAGAACTGTATGAAGAACCAAATATAACAGCTGAAATTAAAATGAATAGATTGAGGTGGGTAGGACACATAGAAAGAATGGAAAACAACAGAGGTCCAAAAGCAATATATAAGGCAACACCCAATGAGAAAACGCAGTGGCTACGGTTTGGTCCGACCGAACGCGTATTTCTTTTTTTCGGGTACCAGCCTTACTTATTAATGCATAGCGGCCGAGTCGCTGCACTGAACTATATAACAACAAAATTTATTTTTTTTTTCAGAATTTTTTTTTTCAGGATTAGGGTTAGGGATAGGGTTAGAGATAGGGTTAGGGTGTGGAGCAATATTATCTATGGCTGGTAACCGAAGTAAAAAAAATACGGGTTCGGTCGGACCGAACCGTAGCCACTGCCATGAGAAAAGGCCTAAAGGCAGAACAAGAAGCAGGTGGTTGGAGGAAGTGGAGAAAGACCTTAAAGCCATAGGAGTGAGAGAGTGGAGAAAGAAGACCATGGATCGGGAAAAGTGGAGAAGTAGTATGGCAGGCCAGGGCCCTAAATGGGCGGTAGAGCCAAAGGAAGAAGAAAGAAGTGTAACTATTTTATTATGTAATAACAGGGAGGTAGAAATCTGACCCCCTATGTGAGGAATTTCTTTGTCCTGTGGACATCAGCTGTAAAAATTGCATAAGAGGTTCACTGTGCATGCCCTGTACCATTGTTAAAAGTCACCAAGCTGAGCTCAGCATGTTGTTTCAAAAACAAACATGCTTTACTAATTCTTCCATATTTACATTATAATAAATATATTTTTACCATAAACAATTTAAAAATGATAAAACAATTATTTCTGGCTGATATGTGGGGAAGTAATTATTTTCAATAAGTACAGGAAGATTTTCAACAATGGTATAACTAAAGTCAACCCTCCACCCCAAAATTTCAATGTGAGACTTTAACATATTGTTAGTATTATAATTTTTTTTTATTACCTTGTTCTAGACTTAAATACGTAAAAGAAAAGATTTAAATGTAAAATTCACCTTCCAATTGCAGTTTTTGTTTGGTGAAAGTGATATATTCTTGATAGTTATGGATGTATGTTTATGTGAGACTTAATATTTCATTATTGATTACATCAATTATGATGATGTTCTAGGATGATGCTACATTTTTTATTTTATAACAATTTTTGGCCCTATATTATCTGGTTTTATGACTATAATTTGTGTCACTTAATTATAATTTTATTGAGACTTAATGAGTTTATATATTTTTATCATCTCTACTTATAAAAACAACAATACATGAAAGATCATTTAATTTCCATGTTGATACAGAGATCATACTATTTAAGTTTGTAGTTGATATATAAGTATACAATAAGTAAAAGCTACATTAACATTCCACACTCAGGTCCTCATTAAAAATAGTGACCATTATCATATAATAACAACTTTATCAAATCTTCATCTATAGGCTCTTTTTATCATCTGATAAAATTTCCAGTTGAAAATAGGGTTTAAAAATCAAAATGGGGAAAAAAAATCATCCTTTTCTGATTAATAACTTTTATACATCAGATTTATAACCATAATATTTTTACATATAAAAAATAAAATTTGTTTCTATGTAATAATTTGTATACTTTAAGTAGGTATCTCTAATACTTCAAAAGTTACAGGCATTTTTGTGACCTCACCCGCTTTTTCAACAAAGTTTTTGCTTTAGCTCAAAAATCCTGAGTAATTGCAGGTGATCTATAGTTTCCCCCCTGATTAACCAATGGGTTAAGCAAAAAAAATGTTACTTGAGTTGCATGTCAAATGATCAACAATCATTTACCGAATTTATAATTAACAATATACTTTTACTAGCTTGATGTTAACAGTACTATATCCAACATCCCATATCTTTTAAGCAATTTTATTTAATTAATGACTTTCCTACTATGGACACATATAATGCTGTAAACCTACCCCAACTTTGAAAATCCCATTTAAGCTCTAAATCAAAATCACCGATTTCTCTTAAAGCTTCAATCAACATTGGTCGTCTTTCTTCTAGAGCTTCCCGTGACTGTTGTTTGAGTTTTCGTAAAACAGTAAGAACTGTAGACACAAAATATTATTTTAAACTGTATGAAATATTTGTTTAATAAAATATAGTTGACAAATTATTTTTCATATGTAGCCTAACAATCATTGTATTTAATCTTTTCAAAATGCTAAATTTAGACTTCAAAAAAATAGAGCAATAAAAATAATGAAACATTAAAAATATACTTGTCTGTCTGTCTCCATAACTAATAGCTTCAGCAAGTGGTGTCCAACCAAGGGCATTTTTTATTTTTACTGGAGCACCGTGAGCAAGTAACAAATGTATACACTCTGAAAATAAGTATTACAATGTATTTTTTTACAATATAAATTTGCAGTTAAAATATTAACTTCCTTAAGATAACTGTTGGAGATACCAAAAGAATATTATTTTTATTTTCATGTTTTCCATTAAAGTAAACTATACTTCCCCCCCCCCCCCCACCACCATCAAACATTCACAAATTCCCTATTCTTAAAAACAAAATTTAAATATATTACCTTTATGCCCCAACATAACTGCAATATGAAGAGGTGTATTGCCTGAATAAAGAAATTAATGTTATCTTAATTTATAAGACAAAAATGATTAAGAATGCATAAGCTACTAATATTAAGTTTCAAAATTTTAAGTGTTATGGGTAATAGTGATATAACAAAATACAATGGAACATTATATTGAGACTATTGTCACTATTACTATATGGTCATTAGGTCAAGGTGTGGTCAACCAAAACCTTAAAGATCCTATGCAGCATTTCAAATTTTTTTTTAGGATTGTTTGAGAGAAGCAAAAGGTAGTGGTTCTTTGCAACTAAACCAACAGCAATCAATAGCATTTGTTTATAAATATGCCTGAAGCCTCCCTTCCTCCAGCACAAACTTTCATCCTGGAGTTGTGGAGAGACTTTGTCTCATTAGACTATTTGTAGTTAATGAACCCATTCATTCGCATCTCATCATCGGTGCCATGTGTCAACATAAGGACTGCCAACTCTGATTTTACAACCAGTTCTAGAAACATGTGTAGCTTACTGTTTAAGTTTTCCTGCATGAAGTGAAACAGTTTCATACAAATTTTCCTGTTTTGCTTTGTTAGTTGTCCAAACATCAGAATGCAAAAGTGTGATAAGGTGACTTTGATTGTGTCTTTACTGCAGCTGAGACCAAGGCATGTTTCTCAGATTTCCATCAGCACAAGGATCTTCTGAGCCACATTTACCTTAAGTCAAGATAGTACCCGGTATGTTTCTGGAGCTACTATCTTACACCACAAGCTGATGCAGTAACCAACCAATTTGGTTGTTTTCTGAAAAGTACTAATCAACCTCCATATCTTCTCAGTCATGCTCATATAATACTTATTTTGGCAGCACAAATCTTAGAAACTGTATTTTAACATATGAAATATTTGAAGAGTGATAACAAAGTGCTTACTAACACCAATTTGCAAGATCGCTTGCATTTGTGCCTCAAACCTTGTTTCTCACTATGACAAATTATCTATAATTTATAAAAAGGCGGCATCAGAAGTCATTAGTAAGAAGAGATAAATAAATAAAAATTAATTTCTGTTTCAAGGGTTTTATGGAGTGTGAAAAAATAAATAATTTTTTCTTCGGAAAAACAGATGATGATTGCAGTTAATAATTAAATTATGGCCCTTGACCGGTTGCACATTCCTAAAAGACCTAAGCTAAGACTAAGTTAGACAATAGCTTTACTTTAACGCATTTAATTTTGAAATTATTTCATTAATTGTTCTTAAATAATATTATCTGTTTTATTGATTCATTGTTTTTTGTCTTTTGAATTGTTACTAGGCCTACTCTAACTACTATAAAGTATGACTAGTTAACTAGTATGAGATATGTAATATGTTGAAGGGAAATGCTCCTCGTACGTCAAAGACGTACTTCGTATTTTTTTTTTACGGGATACGTCAATTTTTTCTAATTATACATTAAAATAAGAGGTTAGTTTGTGTGGCGCGCTAGTGATGTTGGTTGTTCGCTTGGCCGTGACCCAGTTTGGCAAGCTATGTGCGGGTTCGATTCCTATGTGAGACATTAATTTTTTTGTTCAGATTTTATTTTTCAGGTTCAGGGATAGGGGGTTAGGGATAGGGTGTGGAGCAATATCTATTGATGGTCATTTTTAAATAAATCATAAATTATTTTTTTCAGATTTTTTTTTCAGGATTAGGGTTAGGGATAGGATTAGGGATAAGGTTAGGGATAGGAATAGGGTTAGGATTAGGGATAGGGTTAGGGTGTGGAGCAATATCTACTGCACTTATAACTTTACATCATAAGAGTTCCTCAAAGTTTTGCTTTACGTACGAGGTAAAAAAAAATACATCGTACGTCTTTGACGTACGAGGAGCCAGTGCGTATGTTGAAATTATGTTCATATATTGACTCATAATAATTAAATTTAAGTCATGTTACTAATGATATATCCTAATTATACATTTTTTTTTAATTTATCAAATGATAGGTATTTATTGATAATGGTGGTATTCATGAATTTGAATGACATTTAAATGAATCGTGAATGCATTTGTATGGTCCAACTATGGTCATAAAGACTTTATTTAAGTCATGGAATGTTGTTAAGACCTTCAAATTTTCATAATATTACTGCTCCATAATCACTAAATAGACATTATTCTCAAATCTATCATGTTTAATTTTTTTTACCGTGGACATCTTTCTGAGATACATCACAGGTTCTTATTAGCTTTGAAACTAGTTTTACATCATTGTTAAATACACTTTGATGCAATGGGAACTCGTACGTAGCCATCTTTATTTACAAAATACACAGCTCACAAAATCACTTATCTATATTTAAAAAAAAATGAAACAAAAGAGGACCACGCTAAAAATATGAAAAACCAAAGTTGGGACCCCCATTAAAAAACCCAAGAAAACCCAAGGTCAGTTTTTTTTCATTGTTGTTAATAAAAAAAAAAGATAACATAAAACAGTAGTATTTACTAGTATATAACATAATGTAATTGAATCGTACGTTGTTGTTTTTTTTATCCAAAAAGTGTTTATTTATTTTTTTGGTTTTTGAAACTGTTAGTAAAAAAAATATTGGGAATTATAAAAGTTATTTTTTTTTATTTAATGTGTTTGTATATTATATTATATTATATATAATATATTATGGCTCAACCTTCTTCGCCTAAAGTCCAAGTTCTTTCGACTCACAAAAAACGTACAGCTAACAGCTGATATAAATAGTGTTTAACCCTTGTCTCGACATGAGTGATTTGTAAAAGATAATTACAAGCCCAACTATATACCCCCCCCCCTAGGGTGATTCAATTTTTTTTTTGCAATTTGATATTGCATTGTTGTTAATTTTTCCCTCTAATACTCCTAGACTTTCATGCCAATTTTTATTGAAATTGAATAACATTTAGAGGTCGCTCATCGAGAATGAATGAAATCAAGTCCAAGCCCTACCCTGCTTTCATCACCCGAGGGTGAGATAAGATAATACATAGGATAGACAAAGACATTGTCTTCCCAGGTTTTTCCCCACTGTGATCAGTCTGTCTAGCACCCACTATCACTTTTTGTCACCTGGGGAGAAAATGTCTCTAAGGGAGATAATCTGTGCCCTTGACCTTCAGACGAGCGAGAGGGATGGGTTCTTTGTCCCTTTACCCCCCCCCTTTATCTTGAAGGTTGGAACCATAAAGACTAGATTGATTACGTCTATTATATTGTGCCCGATGAAGTGTTATAAAATGGTGCTTGAAGTTTAAAAAAAAGAAGAGTACAGTTCTTTATTTTTTTCCGAAAAAGATTTCTTTCCTTAGAGTTGGCAAGACGCAGCGCAGCCATTTTAAATGAAAAAAAAAATACCAGCTAGAACATTTGGGCGCTACTATAATCAACAGATGTGGCAGAAAATCACTTTTATGGTATTTAACTTGAAACATAGAGTGGTCCTGTATTTTTTATATATTTTAAAAGTACCAACATTATTGCTATGACTCGTACTGTATATGACATTTAAAATGTATCAATATATGTAAAACAAATATAATTACTGTTTATAAGTCAACTACGAACTATTTAATTTATAGTTCGACTGATTTTATTCTTAATGATATTGATCAAGTAAAAAAATTTTTAATGTAATCAAAACTGTCCAAAATTAAATACTTATATATGATAAAAGCAATAATGTTGATACATCATTTTTTTTTTGTTAAGAAGGGAGTATTTAAATAGAGTGACAAATAGTAGCATAGTGATAGTTCTTTTTGGTTTTAATATTTGAAAGCTGAGTTTACATGCATACTATTGACAGTGGCACAACCAGTGAAAAATGCTGGGGGAGGGGGGGCTCACATATTGAAAAAAAGACAGTTTGACAGTCTTTTTAGTAACTTTATAACGTATTGATGATTTGGTTGCGCCACTGACTATAGAGTACAGATACTATTAGACAATTAGAATAGTTAAAATTAAAGATTTAATTATAATTTAAGGTTTATTATTTATATTATTATAATGTAAATAATTACAGTCAAACCTTCGTTTTCCAATGAAATTTTTCCAGTTCTAGAAATAATTTTATAATCCAAAGTAGACATTTATTTAAGATTTCCCCGTAAGATTTAATGGAAACCAAAATGATTGCATCTAAAAAATATTCTTAAGCATATTTTGAATACTATTTTATATATTTTTTATTCAATATCCAGTGCTCAAATGTATTAAATAGGACATGTTCTGCTCTTGCCAATAAATTCAATACTATCCCATTGTAATTTTTTTTTTGTGGTGTGTTAACGTACCTAGACCCTATAACCTAGTGAAACTTTCTTCGCCGTTTATCAGAAATGTAACATGACGTTGTCATTAAACAGATTTATTACTTGAATCGCTACATCTTGCAAAATACTAGTAAACCTGGGTTTGACTATTTAATTTGAAAATTTTAGTATTATTTAATTTAATGTATAAGAAACTTTAATCCACAGAATAATACAGAGCAAGAGAAATTAAAAGTACTTCTATAATGCTACAATTGTCATTCTGATAGGGAGTTCAAGAGACATTCTGCTTTTTGTCTTGTCATTGTTTGACTTATAGATGAGTTCATTTTTGTGGACAAAGAAATTCAAAAAGTATTTTAAGACATTTTCATAGATTCTCCAAAAACATTGAATGGAGGCAACAATCCCACTAAGTGAACAAGTAGAAAATACACTTTCTGGAAACATTTTAGGGATCATTAACTTCATCATAAGAAATGTGGACACTTTTTTCAACAACTTACAGTTAAAATAACCTCTGTGAATTCTCAGACTATTGGACCCATCTAATGAATAATTTATTGGAGTATTTCTACATCTTTGATTTAATCTCTGCATTACCAGGTTTTTGTGATCTACTGAATAATGTCTATTGACAACCTTCATGTGTTTCATTTAATATTTATATATGTATTTAGATTAATAAAATACTGATTATTATTATTACATTTAAACATTGTATCCTCTAGTTGATTTGATAATTTAAAAAAAAAACATTAACTTTTTTTTTTAAGAAATTCATTTATTGTAAAATAAATAATTGAAAAAACACAATAACCAAAGTTTGCATCTAAAATAATTTTTAACTTGTTTTAATAAACATTTAAGAAAACAAATTATAAAATAAAAATATATCCATTCAATTTTACAATAATTACTATGATTCTAGTATTATAGTTTTTTATACCAAATTGTGAAATATCATAAAATAGGCTTAAATTTCTAATAAAATTAAAAATTAATGTTGATGACTAGAATAGATACTACCACAATTTAAAAACAAATACTCAAAGCATTTTGCGATGTTGTACACAGTGGTGAAAAGGTGATTTTATTTAGTTTTACTTAATTGAGATTGAACCAGTATTTCATTTAGTGAAACTAACTTAATTTTATTTCAATTAGATGACATTATAAACATATTATGATTTAGCATTATCTAAAGGGTATGTTAATTACATATAAGTTTTTCTACTTTCACATAAATTGAATAAAAATAGATGCATCTAAGATTAAACTTTTGACTAATATTATTATTAAAAAGTATGTACAGTAATCGTTTCTAAAAATTATTTAGCCTATCCACCTCCACTTATGCAACCTTTACCATATCCTAAAGTTAATTTCTAAAAATGTTTGTCCAATCAGATAACCAAGACCTCATGAGTCTATCATATCACAATGGTTATAACCCAAATGAAAAAGACCCAGCTATCTTATTAATCTTATTGTTAAGCATCCACATTATTATTATAAGTTCACTAAATTGCATTGAAAATCCAATATAACAGCTGGTGTGACTTGTCATGTTTTGATTGTATGTTGAGCATAACATTTCTTCAAGCATACATTTTAAACTTTTGAATCCTGATTTATAGCTAACAAAATGTATCAAATTACTTAAATTAATCTGAAAATCCTACAAAATTTGAACAATTGCCGCTAGAACAGAAAATTCAAAATAAAACATAACTGATCGGATAAGTGTTCTGATACCAGTATTTATTTACAAGTCTATATATTTGTTTAAATAGGTGGGAGCATAACTAACAAATTTGAAATGTTTCTTTGACTTCTTTGTTGAATGAAATCACTTATCAACTCTGCATTTTATCTCTTCGGTATGGGTTCATCCTCCTCATACTTTTAAGTAGACATCACATGGATCAGCTAAGTTTGATGGAGCTGATATTCCTTATCCACATGAAAACTGAATGTTGACAACTGTGAAAATATTTATTTTAATTGCTTTAATGGAAAACAATATAACAATAATAAAGAAATCATGTCTTTTTTTAAGTCAATATGTAACATTTATTTAAAACATTTATCATTGGTCAATATAAGCCCTTGGACTGGTTGGCTTCAACAGGGATATTTTAACTTATAAACAAGCAGGGGTGATAAAGGCTTATGATATCAAGCATCACGAACTGCATCACAGTGTGGAGAAAAAACTTGCCCATACCTTATGTTTTAATATCATTATGTATTATATATTGTTTTATAGATTTTAAAATCTTTTGTCTTGCCTATAAAATTTTCTGCTTCCAAGTTTGGCATGCGAGCAGTATTGAGCTATCCATTTTAGACCTAAATATGTGATGTAAATAAAAAAAGTATATGTTTCTAGCCATTCCCAAACCAAAAGACTTAGAAAAATGCTGCTCTGGACATCCAACTAGTTAGTCAGACCATCATTTCCCTGAGTTATGTGAAAATTATTTTTAAGAGATATAAATTTGATATGATTTTAACACTCAATCTGTCAAAGAAATCAGAGGTAAAAAAAAAAAGAACCATAGTTTAGTATTTACCAAAATGGATGTGTAATGACAGTACAAAGTGATCACCACACACTTTAATTTGATGTCTCTCTCGTGTTTAATTGAAGGCAATTGATTCAAAAGTTTCTTCTTTTAGAGGCCAATGGAAACCTTACAAAGAATGATAAAATAGATATGTATTAAAAATAATGATAAACTGCATCACATGGAATTGTAATGGTAATTAAAGGTAATAAAACTAATTTGGTCAAAACATTATTTCACATTAATATAAAAATATGTGTAGACTCGTTAACAATTACCTAATAAAAATATGGCAAGTGGTGATACCTAATAAAAAATATGGCAAGTGGTGAGTGCCTTAATAATAACTACTTATTATAAGTTAATACAAGCCAAGCCCAAGGCTTTAAATCATATGTATTACCATTTCTAGTTAGTTTTTTAAAGGTTGAAAAATAAATTAAATAGTTTATAATATGTCATTACCTGTGAAAAGTCCTTGAATTAGTGTTTTCTCGGAATTAAAATACAGTCACTGACAAACCAAGCATGATGTTTTAGTAGAAATAAATTTAATATTAACATCGTCTTGTTTGAATCGACTTCCTATTTATTCAATCTATGAGTACTTACGTACTACGTCATCAAATTTGGCAAGATTTTTTGAAATATATAGGTAATGGTCGGAAGTAGTTCAGCACCGTTGGTTCGGCGCTCTTCCATAGCCCATGAGCTATCTATTCTTTATATCTATGGTTGGAACCGTCCACGAGTGAGGGGCAGCAGATCACGCACGATGAGCGAGCTATACCCGGCTCGCTTCCGATTGGTCAGCGAAGTCGCTCTCGAGCGAGAGCGGATGTGCGTGGCGCACCTTCCGGTCGAGTTAGAATTTGTTAGTCAGTGAGCGTCGGACAATCGAACAGAGAGGTCGAACTCAGACTCTCGCACCGGGGTGGGGGAAATAGGCTGTTAGCCTAAATTCCTTTAGAACTACCCCACCCCAGGTAACTATTCTAATTTTGATGTATGTATTATAATATTGTTTGTAGTAGCCGGTAACGCTACTGTCCTTTTTAGGACACGCTGATGTGCATATTCTTTGATGTGAATAAATAAATGTCGTAACGTCATTTACATTTGAGTTGCTTTGTGTTGTGCGACCTGTATAACCACGTGGCTGGGACAAATATAAATGTTGGCCAGAACTCAGTAGGTGATCATACCAATAGACAACGACCGCAGGGACCCCGCAAGTGGACCTTGACATTCTGGGGGCTCGTCCGGGATTTAACCACCGTCGGGGTCGTCATCTGTCTACCTCCCCTGCTCCGTCTGTCACGCCATGAGCCCTTATGCTCTTCTACCTTCCTCCTAGCTTAACCCTTCAACTTAGAGCCCCATGGGATCCCCGCTCTCCTGACTGGGCCCCTGGATTCTCCCTGGACATGATCAAACCACGACCCCCTGGTGCGTTTGGTTTGACCCCTAAACTTCTCCTTAGAGTCAATACGCCTGGGCCCCTTGACCTCATCGGCATGATGATGGTCCCTGTGGTCTACTGGATTAGACCAAGGGGCCTTGGCACCCTTTATGTTACCAATAATTAAATCCAATATTGGATTTGGGAGGACCATAGCCTCTAAAGGGCCCCGATAGTAGTCAGAGTCTACATAGACGGTGGCTATTGGGGCCTCACTAACGGTGCCGTCAATACATTTATATTGGGCCCAGCGACCCGCCATCGCTCCCTCTCCTACCAGGGATTCCTTCACGGCGACCCCCGAACAACCTGAGTCCCTTAGGACCTTAACATTGAGGCCATTTATGCGGCCCTCTATCACTGGGAGGTTTTTCTCCCCTGCTCCTACTTCCACTACTGCCCCCATAGGTATGGGCCCTACCCCTCTAGCAAGGGGCGCATTTCTCTGCAGCTTACATGAAACAGAGCGGTGCCCTGGGGCCCCGCACGTATAGCACACCGACTTAGCATTAGTCGGGTGACTGAACACCCTGTTCCCGTTTACTGGGGCCCTCATCCTATCTTTAGGAGCCTCCCTCCTATCATCTACCTCACTTGCTGGGGCCCTTTCGGCCTCAACCGCCTCTCCTTCCCGGCTTGAGGAAGACTCGCGGCCCTTGCCGTGGCGAGGTTCCCTGTAATTCTCGGCCAGGGCGAGCATTTCGTCCCATGTCCCTGGCTTCCGCTCTTTCAGGAATACCTGTAACCCACTAGGGGCCCCGTCCATCAACCGCTCCCTGAGCAGGAGGTCCGTTAGGCCATCAAAGGTCGGCTCTGTCCCACTGAGCTCAACCCACCTCGTCAGGAGGTCGGCTAGACGTGCACCAAATAGGGGGTAGGTCTCCCCTCTTTCTAAATGCCCCCCCCCCTAAACTTTAGTCTAAAGCTTTCCTCCGTATAGTCGTATGACTTTAGGAGGGCAGCCTTCAATGAGTCAAAGTCATTTGACTCGTCAGCCGTCATGCGGATAGCTGTCGTCAGGGCCCGTCCCGTGAGTAGTGATGTCAAGCAGGGGGCCCACTCATGTCGTTCCCAACCTGCGGACAGAGCGTATCGTTCAAACCCACGGATGTAGGCGTCTATGTTATCAGTCTCGTCAAGTTTGGGGAGTTTGGGTTTGGAGGATGTCGTTGTCTGACTGCTCGGAGTTGGGCTTGCCGGCCCCACTTCCCTCTCTAACCGTGCTAGGGCCACCTCTTTGTCTGCTGTTATTTTAGCTGTCTCCCGCTCGGCAGCTATTCTATTTAACTCCACCTCTTTATCTCGTTCATTCTTAGCGCGCTCGGATTCTGATTCCCTTTCAAGTCTAGCTCGTTCAGATTCTGCTTCATGCCTAGCACGTTCAGATTCTGCTTCCCGTTCTAACTTAGCCTCTTCCACCTCTCTATCCCTTTCGCCTTTAGCGTGTTTTATGGCCGTATTAACATCGCACCCCAAGCCTATGAAGTACTGTACGTACTCCTCCATAGACTTCATGGTTGGTGACGTTAATACGAGCCTAAGATGAGTAACGGTTAACCCAGTTAAAGCTCGCCGTGCAGCTTAACACGCAGTCAGAGCACTCTCAAATGATCACAATCAAAGAAATGTATTAAAATGGCTTACCTTGACGCTTCCTCCCGCCTTTCAACAGAATACGAAATATCTTCCACCGTACACAATCTTACACACATGCATAAAGTCTAAAGTCTAAATGTTATATATTCGCCGATAACAGTGCGGCTTTTCCTTTCTGTCTTGTTGACTTCGTCTGTACTTTCAGTCGGACTACGTGAGTACGCGTGGTGATTACTGCTCCCGTTTCAAAACGGCCGAGTCCAATGTAAGACTGGCCTACTGAAGAATTGTGGACTTCTGGTTTTCTGTCCGTCGATACACGTGAGTAAACGTAGCGTTTATTACTCACGTTTTAAACCGGCCGAGTCTGATGAAGAACTGGCCTACTGGAGACTTGTGGCAGAGATTAAGCCCTCCCCGAGTCTATATTTGAATCAGCTTCGGCCCCGCCTGGTTATTGCAGAATACTACTTCAGGTGAAGGTTCGATCCCGAAACGAGCCCCTCAGATGTTGAGGACCCCTTTGAGGGTATCCTTGGCTTGTCGCTAAGAGTATGAGGGCTGACTCAATGGTGACCCGTATTTGTATTTGTGTTTCTACCACACACAGTCTCACCAACAATTAAACGTATAACAAGTGACGATGATCAATTCAACAAGTGTGTACAGCGACAAAATATATTTATTTACAGAGACACCAGTCCGTAACAGAGATCTGGTGGTCTTTAAAATCATAAGCAAAAGTAATCCAAAAATGCCAAAGATTAATCCAGTATCAATGAATAGAATCAAATGGACATTCTCTCGATAGATCACCCTTCTCTCTCTGTCTCTCTCTGAGACACAACAATCGACCCTCCCCTCTCTTGCGACTAGCCAAGACCCGGCTCACCGGTCGAATCTATCTTACATTACTCAAACACTTTCTTCCACGTGACCCCTAACCAATCAATTATAATATCTGTTTCTTTCCAATCAGGGGGTGGAGCCTAGATGGGGAAGGGGGGGGGGGAGAAGTACGTCATACCGACAAAGAGGAGAAGTAACTGGACATCCGTCCCTTTGTCGGCTTTGAACAGGAGCCCAGTGGCCAGGGAGAATCCCGCGAGGAATGTAACGTGTTTCTGCCAACTACTGTCCTATTCACCGACGGAGGTTTCGCTGTCCACCTGCTCTTATGACGCAATTACGGGGGTGGGGTAAAAGGGGAGGGGGCGAACTGGAGAACGGGAACGTATATTACTATACATGGTATAATATACGTCTTAATGTTAGTAATACTATTAAGTTAAGGGTTGGAGTAAGGGGGATGGTTTCGACAGATTAGTCACAACCCGTGACAACAAGTATGGCGCGATGCGAGACAGACGGCCGAAAACACGTTTATTCTTTATACAGGAATGAAATAACGCTGCTGCATGCATTAACTTGTCTACAATATAAACATAAACTATACAAGAGTTGTTCATCGTACATCGAATTTAGTTCTATGTTATTCTGATACAAAGTGTATTAAACAAATTTTCCAAGTCTTAGACAATAAAGATAAGGAATTAACGTTTTTTTCAAACAGTGGATGAATAATATTTGAAAATACTGTCACTGCAACAACTCATTGGGACACCATCCAAGTGAGATGATGATGGACTGCGTGCTTCTTATAACATTTCTTTATTGATTGCAAAGTCCGGAAAGCTGCATACTACTGGTGTAGAACTTATTTTACCAGCTGTAAGTGAGGTAATACGCACAGTTTTGCACAAACCTGCTTTCGACATTATAAGAAAAATTCCACTGAGTTTAAATACAGTACAATGAAGGATTAACGAAATGGCTCAGTCAGTAGAAATGTCTTTATGTGATTACTTAAAAACATCTGGATTTCTATACAGCTTGACGAGTCAACTTTACCAGGAACCGAAACTTTACTTTTAGTTTATGTAAGATTTGTAAAAGATGATATTTTCTGTTGCTACTGACGGTGCTCTGGCAATGGTAGGAAGATACAGAGACTTTCTGGCATATTTAAAACAAGCTGCACCAAATATATTTTCAGTTCATTGTGCCCATAGATATAAAGACATCATTTGGTCGCAAAAAAAATCTGAGTGAATACTAGATTATGTCATTAAAGAAGTAAATGAAGTCAAAAGGAGTGCCTTAAATGAGATATTATTTTATCAACTTTGTTTGAAAATGACGAAGACTATAATCGTTTACTACTTCACACAGAAGTACGTTGGTACATGTTTAAAATCTAGTGTATTCGCTGTTTGATTCAGTGTTGAAATTCCTGGAATTATGACCGATTCATTTGACAAATTTAACAAACTAATTTGAACATACAAGGTGAGAAATTTAATTTAATTCAAACTAAAAGCGTATTGTCTGAGTTTGTGGCTAGACTTTTTCTGTGCCAACAAAACTTGGAAAGAGGATGATGTGCTCAGTTTCCAAATATTTCGAAATTGCAAAATAAAGTTGCAGAATAGCTTGCTTACTGTCAACACTTAACGGTTCTTCTTGCAGACTTGGATCAAAGATTTAAAGACATTCTTTACTTGGATATTCCCGACTGGGTGTAGAGTCCTTTCGCGCGTGGACAAACTCAGATCCCAAACACAGACGAATCCTTACTAATACAGGAGCAGCTGATTGAAATGTCTAAAAATGAGGAACTTAAACATATCTTTAAACAAGGATACCACGAATTCTGGTTATAAAAACAGATCCCAATTTTATATCCCGCATTATGGGTTATTGTACAGAAGTTGTTGACTGCTTTTCCATCGTACTGTCTGGTAGAACATGGATCCAGTGCCGTTATGAACCTCATCACACACACACACAAACAACAGAAACCAACCAGAAATTGGTGCTCGTGGGGATTTGCGGTCACTACTCACAAACATTGAGCTGGACATAAATACACCCATAACATCATCTCAAGTCAAATTTTTTTTTTTATTTTAAACATAAAATATAATTTCAATAAATACTTCTTCAACAAAATGTTTTTTTTTGTAATTTTCATACCATGCATTTATGCATCTTTTTCACTTGGGGGTCCGTGGGCAACTTTTGACTATAAAAAGGGGTCCATGGGTAAAAAAATGTTTGGGAACCACTGCCTTAAAGGAATCAACAATACACTTAGCTTCAGCAAATGACGGCAATAGATCCCAGGATACTGGGTCAACTTCATCGAAGCTGGTATCAATACCGACTGAAAGCATTGCAGATAGTGAAGAGGTACCTACAAAGTGATACAGTTAGTGCGATTCTTCCATTTAAACACTCGATCCACCCAATCATCGCCAGTCTTAAGCATCGCCTCAGAAACTTTTTTCAGAAAACACCGCAAGAAAAAGCACCTCGCTGGACTACTATACCAAAGATGGTTTTCAAATTTCATTGCCGCAGCATCAGACACCGTCTTGTATATGACAGAATTTCGTGAAATCTGCTTGAATAACAATAGATCGTTAAAAGGAGCATCACGACTCACAGGACGAGATTCAAGCTTTGACGTAAATGTGAGTGGCAAACAAGCAGAATTCTTGAAAAATCTTTACCTCTGGAGGTGTGAGCTAGAACTGATTTCTAAACAAGTAGATATTGAAGCAGTATGTCACTTTCGCCATCCAGCGAACCATACGGTAATTGCGTAGCGCATGAAAGTGGTACGGTTGGTTGCTGACACTGACGCCAAATACAAACAAATCAGGTTAGTAACACCAGTGTTGACGGATATTGTGTCTAAACACATACGTCACAAAGTCTTAACAGATGTATTGTTGCATTGGCTTGTGCCTTACCAGCACGGTTGGTATTTTAGCTAAACCTAAAATCTTCTCAACTTCTTTCCCAGTTAAAACTACAGCTAATCTGTCTACGTGTGACTGCAGCTATGGATAATCTGTAGTTTCCTTCATTATGTTTCCGTCCCAGTGAATGACCAATGGGCATTTACTTCTAAATTCAAATTCTGATTTCAAATTTCTTGTCTGGCATCAAACCCTCTGACAGAAGCTTCTTGTAGTAAACAGGAATCTCAATATCAAAATCCACGTCATCTTTACCTTCATCCTCACTTTCGCTGTTGTTTATAGACCATTTAGTAAAAGCAGCCTTCTGATGTCTTCTTTCGTCTTCAACTACTCTTTGATTCTCTTAGACTGCTTTTCTTTATGAAAATCGTTAACAGTTACCTTAAGGCTTTCGGATATTGTCTTCTTCAGTACCTTGTGATTTTAGCAAACCATCTTCATAGCATGACCCAAGGATAGTAAGACATTACTAGGCAGACAAGAATCCGTTTGTCCAATCAACCAATCTTCAGTTATACGTCTTGTCGATACAATTTGTGAATTACCACTTGATGTGGATGCCATAACAATTCAATAATTTGTAGTTAGTCAAAAACTACTTTATTATCTAGCAAACTTGAATAATAAAATTAGATATAATCTAAAATTCAAATATCACGGTATACTTTTAATTTTACAATGAACTAAAATTGCACTATAGCAAAAGCAAGCAAGCGAGACATCATAACTGCCGCATTATCTCATATAGTGAAACTTCGGGTCGCTTGAGCGACCTCTAAAAGTGGTCATTTTTTCAAAAAGTTTAGTTTTTTTTTGTTTGCTTGCCAAAATGAAAACAAGCAATTAAGCCTGTTCCATTCTGGACACAGGACGTGTTAGCGCATTTTCATGTTATGTATCAGTACGTTTGTTATCTTTCAGTAAATATTTGTAAATTTTGGAAATGTTTATAAAGTAAATTGTGTAATGCATATATCTGAAAAAAGATATTAAAAGGACGTTTCTTTATATTTGAAAACAAAATTATTTTCTCTTAAATCTAACTACAAGTGGTTTGTGGTCACTGAAATAGGACTCATAATTGAAACATTCTAAATTATAGTCATTTAATCGTCCGAAAACTCCGTCAATTGTTGAATGTTTATATAAAGTACGGGAAGTAAGTCATGTTGAATAACTGTTACAAAAATAAATAATGATTACGCCCCTTTGATTAGCTTTTATTATTTATATTTAAAATATAAGCAAAACGGTACATAAAAAACTCTTATATTTTGGCCCTGAGAGGTCAAATCGCAAAATGGACTTTTGATGTACACTTGGCAGGCCAAGACCTACACAATGATATATACATCATGGGTCTAGGACTTATGGTTGCTGAGATATAGGGCGGTCCATTATTAATATAGCTTATATAGTAAAAAACGGTACTTTATAAGGCCCCTTTTACGGGCCTGAGAGGTCAGATCGCGAAATGGAAAAAAGTCATTTCTTGGCAGGCCAAGACCTACAGAATGATATATACATCATGGGTCTAGGACTTATGGTTGTTGAGATCTAGGGTGATGACGGACAGACGGACGGACAGACAGACAGACGGACAGACAGACAAAACGGGGACACAATGCATTAGAATCGGAGAAAATTATTTTTTTTACCATGCAATGATGAATCACCCTAACCTCCACCCCCGGTCTGGGCACTCTGGGACATTTTTATGTGACACTTTTGTGTTATTGAGAAAAGACTAAACAGGGGACATACGATACTTTCTGAAAAACTCTAACCCCATGATTCCCCAAGTACATTCCGCAACAACACTTTCTGTCTGCCCTCGCCAGTCGCCTCACCTACCGGAAGGTTTCTAGGCCCTACGTTCAGCCCCCCCCCCCCACCTTCTTAACAAAAATGGCCTAGATAAAGAAGGGGGACTTTTATAATAGGGGCCTCCATTAAGTACATCACGCTATTTTTGACCCCCCTCTCCCCCTGTCACAAAGTGTCTCATATCTCGGGACCCTCTCCCCCTAAAGTACATCACACTTTCAAAGAAAAATTTAATTAACAACTAATTAAAATATAATCGAAAACTTAAAGTGCACTTCACTATTAAACTGCCTTAACATATAAATATTAAAAGAACTATCAGATTATTATATGACTTTACTAGTAGAATAACTAATTGTCAACAGTTGTCACAGTTATTCTTTGAAACAGTAACTCAATCAATTGAATTTGAAAAGATATTGCAAAAATTAGACTTGGCAATTATGTTTTAAACATCATTTATCTGATACCTTTTCATTTACAATGGGTGAGGTCAACTTTAAGATAATCTTCCGATTATGCATTCTACTGACACAGGATAATTTTAAGAAGTATATTAGCGAAACTTGACCTCAACCAGTGATTAAATAATAAAAATGGAAACAAAACAATGCAACTAAAAAAGGACTAGATTGACAAATTATGTGAGCAGCTCTTTTGCTATATTGAATATGTTTACAGTGGGCTAGTGAATTATGTTTAATTAAAAAAATATTCACTAGACATTATTCATCCATGGTGAAGTGAAGTGTTCATCCATAGTTACGACTGACATAAATCTTTCTCTATCATCGTTTCCTGGAAGAATAATTGCAGACAGATCAACTTCATCCTCATCTAGCCACTCAACATCCTCTGAATGTGCATTTTCCATTCTGTCAATAATTGCCATGAGTTCTCTTTGCCTTTTAGCAGCGATTCTCAAAGGACGGAGGCGTTTTATCTGAGTTGATTCAGGAAAATTTAGGGTTGGCACATTCTCCTGCGCCTGAGCTCTGTGTTGTCCTGTATGTTTCTTCAACATTGTTTGTGAGGCAAAGTATAAGTGACACACTTTACAAATTCGATCATGTAAGCTGGTCTGCAAAGATGGACGATAAAGATCATATGGTTGCACTTTAAAAACTCCTGTTGATCTTGGCATAATGTAATCAAATTTTAAAGTTTGTGCCACAAACAATGAAGGAAATTTATAAGCATCGTCATCCGCTCTTTCTGAAGCTCTGAGTCCATCACTTCAGGGCCGTTTTAAGGTCATCGTAGGCCCTTAGCACTTTTAAAGTCGTAGGCCCTCCCCATCTTTATTTTTAATATTTTTCAAGAATGCACCCGCACTTATTCGCTATTTGAAATCTAAATAAACTTCAGAGAACAAAGAGACAAAGAGCCGAAAAGTTAAGATACTGTGATTTACAGATCTGCAGCTTGACGTGCTCATCTCACAAGGTATATATAGTTACTTTAATACAAACATTATTAAATTTTATTGGCATTCTGAACTTGTTTTCACTTTATGTTCTGGCTTTTGTAGACCCTTGAAAAGTCCGTAGGCCCTAGGCACAGTGCCTACTGGATAAATGATCAATCGGCTTTGCATCCGTTGTTTGGTTGATTGGGATTGGAGGAGGAAAGAATCTCGAAGGTAATATGAACTCCTGACTAACATGAGCCCGTCATGAGGAATTGTGAACAACACATTGAAAGAAAGATATGCTTTTCATGCTATTTTGACATAAAACTAATTTAAGTGTTTCACAAAATTTTTGAAAATTATTTTTAAAACTATTACGTTTTCCAAAAAATAAAATAAAAATTAATATACAAAATGTGACGTCACACTTGGCCTGACCCCCTCCCCCCCCCGTCACACTTTCTTACAGCCCTCCCCCCCATGGAGCGTGACGTACTTTATGGACGGCCCCATAGAGGAAAAAAAAACAAGATTTACAACTAAAAACCCCATTTCCCACGTTAGTGTCCGAAATCCAAGATCTTGTAAAAAAAACCCAAGGAGTGGTAACACTGGCTATTACCAGGGCTGGGGAGCCGGTATTTGGACTTTATCCGTAGTCGGTGCTAGTAGTAGTGCCCACTACATTTGCGTCTAGACAGATAGTTGTTCCCCATCTCATCTCAATAGATAAAAAAAAGCCTTAACAGTATGAGTGCCTAAAACGTTTGTTAGAGTTTGGTAACAAATCCAAGTGTGGGGTCTAAATTAGTGGCTTGAATCGTTACCCCCATGACCGCTACTGTTTGGGTCAATAGTCACGAAGAACGTTAAGGTCCTTATGAGCAGTCAAAATATTATGACTCCCAAAATAATGGTAAACTTGAACATTGTATTGAATGAGTTGTGAATGTATTGATTCAATTAACTCAAGGCTCTCATCTTTGATCATTTGTAAGGGTAAGTGTTGTCTATGATTTAATAATGCATTTAAATAGGCTACTAAGAGACCTTAAGAAAATAGTTAAATTAAATACTAAAGATTGACCAAGCAACAAAAGCACTAAAAATGGACCCAACAAAACAAACAAGTACTAAAGATGGACCCAACAAAACAAACAAGCACTAAAAATGGACCCAACAAAACAAGTTCTAAAGATGGACCCAACAAAACAAACAAGTACTAAAGATGGACCCAACAAAACAAGCACTAAAGATGGACCCAACAAAACAAGTACTAAAGATGGACCCAACAAAACAAACAAGTACTAAAGATGGACCCAACAAAACAAAAGTACTAAAGATGGACCCAATAAAACAAACAAGTACTAAAGATGGACCCAACAAAACAAACAAGTACTAAAGATGGACCCAACAAAACAAACAAGTACTCAAGATCGACCCAACAAAACAAACAAGTACTAAAGATGGACCAAACAAAACAAACAAGTACTAAAGATGGACCCACCAAAACAAACAAGTACCGAAGATGGACCCAACAAAACAAACAAGAACTAAAGATGGACCCAACAAAACAAACAAGTACTAAAGATGGACCCAATAAAACAAACAAGTACTAAAGATGGACCCAACAAAACAAACAAGTACTAAAGATGGACCCAACAAAACAAACAAGTACTCAAGATCGACCCAACAAAACAAGTTCTAAAGATGGACCCAACAAAACAAACAAGTACTAAAGATGGACCCAACAAAACAAGCACTAAAGATGGACCCAACAAAACAAACAAGTACTAAAGATGAACCCACCAAAACAAACAAGTACCAAAGATGGACCCAACAAAACAAACAAGTTCTAAAGATGGACCCAACAAAACAAACAAGTACTAAAGATGGACCCAACAAAGCAAACAAGTACTAAAGATGGACCTAACAAAACAAACAAGTACTAAAGATGGACCCAACAAAACAAGTACTAAAGATGGACCCAATAAAACAAACAAGTACTAAAGATGGACCCAACAAAACAAACAAGTACTAAAGATGGACCCAACAAAACAAACAAGTACTAAAGATGTACCCAACAAAGCAAACAAGTACTAAAGATGGACCCAACAAAACAAACAAGCACTAAAGATGGACCCAACAAAGCAAACAAGTACTAAAGATGGACCCAACAAAACAAACAAGCACTAAAGATGGACCCAACAAAGCAAACAAGTACTAAAGATGGACCCAACAAAACAAACAAGTACTAAAGATGGACCCAATAAAACAAACAAGAACTAAAGATGGACCCAACAAAACAAACAAGTACTAAAGATGGACCCAACAAAACAAACAAGTACTAAAGATGGACCCAACAAAACAAACAAGTACTAAAGATGGACCCAACAAAACAAACAAGTACTAAAGATGGACCCACCAAAACAAACAAGTACCAAAGATGGACCCAACAAAACAAACAAGAACTAAAGATGGACCCAACAAAACAAACAAGTACTAAAGATGGACCCAACAAAACAAACAAGTACTAAAGATGGACCCAACAAAACAAACAAGTACTAAAGATAGACCCAACAAAACAAACAAGGACTAAAGATGGACCCAACAAAACAAACAAGCACTAAAGATGGACCCAACAAAACAAACAAGTACCAAAGATGGACCCAACAAAACAAACAAGTACTAAAGATGGACCCAACAAAACAAACAAGTACTAAAGATGGACCCAACAAAACAAACAAGTACTAAAGATAGACCCAACAAAACAAACAAGGACTAAAGATGGACCCAACAAAACAAACAAGCACTAAAGATGGACCCAACAAAACAAACAAGTACCAAAGATGGACCCAACAAAACAAACAAGTACTAAAGATGGACCCAACAAAACAAACAAGTACTAAAGATGGACCCAACAAAACAAGTACTAAAGATGGACCCAACAAAACAAACAAGTACTAAAGATGGACCCAACAAAACAAACACTTAAGTACTAAAGATGGACCCAACAAAACAAACAAGTACTAAAGATGGACCCAACAAAACAAACAAGTACTAAAGATGGACCCAACAAAACAAACAAGCACTAAAGATGGACCCAACAAAACAAGTACTAAAGATGGACCCACCAAAACAAACAAGTACTAAAGATGGACCCACCAAAACAAACAAGTACTAAAGATGGACTCAACAAAACAAGTATCTAATCAGTACTGGTACAATACTGATTTTTTTAATGAATCAACTTTAAATGGTGCATTCCTTTAATAGATAAAATATTTCAATTTATAAATAATAATAGATTAAATTTTGTTTAGCCAAATCATAATATTGTAGGATCTTGACAGCCATCAGGCTCACATTATTGAATGAATAAATAGTAGCCTACAAACAGTATTTCCATGAGTGAGGAAGAAAAAAAATTAAGCAACATGTAAAATATAGTAACAAATTGGAAGGAATAATTTTTAGCATTAAATTAAGTTATGAAAATATTTTATACTTAGAAATATGAAAGTAATTCTATTCCATGAGATTGAAACATTTTAGCTATATAATAGCTGTAGTAAACAAAGATTGTACTTTTAATGATAATGTTCAAGTATAGCTCTATATGACATTGGGTCTCATGCCAAAGAGAAATATGCTAAGTTTTAGTGAACTACTTGTAAAAAAAGAAACCCACACCACCCATATTTAGAGAACCACAGCTCTATCACGAAGGTCAACTCATTTATTTGCTGATTTTATTATTTTCACTTTCAGAAAATATGAAGAAAGAAAAATTAAAAATAAACAAACAGAAAACCCATTCATGTCTACTCAGACTTAAAGAAATGCATTTAACTTCAATTTTATTATAACTTGAAAGGTTCATCATTCAATAAAATGCATTCTTAATAAACTAATAAGAGCATAGTCCTTGTACAAGTTTTGTTTTTAAATACTTTCAGAATTTCACTTTTGTTTTCAGTTTATTCATCTGTGTCTATAGAAACACAATTATACGCTGCATAACGAAGCCTTTCTTCTGCTGTTTTCTCACTAGCAAAGAAAAAAAAACAACAATAAATAAAAATGATCAAAAAACAAAGAAAAAAAAAGGATAAAATAAAAAGCAGAGGGTTACTGAAGCTAAAACTCAGACATCAACAACATAAACATATGTAAGTATTGTATTTAATTCTTTAAAATTCAGCAAAACTCTCTGTCAGACTTTTATTTTTATTCCTTATCAGCTATTGGGAGAAAAAAAAACTGTTTTAGAGACATTTAATTTTTCAATTGTAAAGAATTGAGATGTCATAACGAAAAAGAGCTGTAACATATTAAAACTGTTAAGAAATTTAGAAATAAAGATAAGATTGAGAGGTCACTACAAAAATGAGCTGTAACACAGCCTGTGCTGTAATGGCTGTTGAAGAGACAGCATTTTAAGTGAAAAATATTTTACTGCGAAAAAAAAACAAACTAAATTATTTAAATCATCTATATCTATAGTGAATAAAAAAGAAATGGAAAAGTTTGTAACTTACTCTGTGTATACAGGTAAGTGCAAGGTATTGCAACAAGTTGAGGACTCTGGAAGAGGGTTCACCGGGCTACTATATTTAGACAAAAAGTTAATAGCAACCATTTAGCTGCTGGGTGGCTCAAGATTTCATTAATACATATTAGAATAGGTATTAACATTGCACATGGTATATCATAAAAGCTGTAACTATATTTCAGTAATGTCATAAAAAAAGGAAAGGTTTACGGTTGTCACGTGGGACGGATGGCCGAATGGTGTAGATACTCGACTGTCGACCTGAGAGTCCTGGGTTCGATCCTCGGTGAGGCCCATGGAATTTTTCCAGGTGAAATTTGGTGCAAAGTCGTCCCACAAGTCCACCCAGCTTTAAATGGGTACCTGACTTAAGTTGGGGAAGTAAAGGCGGCTGGGCGTTGTGCTAACCACACAATCCCTTCATATGCCGAGGTTATAGAAACAGATGAATTCTACACTTCATCTACCCCGAAGGCCCGTTAGGGCTAAGAAGGGAACTTTTTTTTTTTTATGGTTGTCAAGTAAAAAAGAATAAAAAAAAATGTGTTATTACTTTTTGCCAGAAGATATAAATATTGATACTGGTAAACGTCTTCGGCCAGTGATAAATCTTAGAAGATGACTTCTGTCTTCATTAGAAAAATTTTTCACTGCACTCCAAAAATATTTCACCCTTAAATCATCCTCATCAATGTGATGATAGAATGCTGAAAGTAAAATTCATAAAACATTAATATTATAAACTTCAACCGGAAGTCAAGTTAGAATCAGTTATTCATTTAATAAACATAGCGTTATTAATGTACAGTGAAAAGTAACTCCATGTATTTAAATAAGTACATGTATTTAAACTGCTAATTAGTTTCCGAAATGCAAAGCTTACTATTCTTCATAAGTGCTTCAACTGAGATTTCAGGCTCTCCACAAATTCTGGTTTCTAATTCTTGCCATGTCAACAGCTCCAGCACAGCTTCAGGAATAACTTTTAGTAAACCTGTTCTTAAGGCTTTCAGCTAAAATTTATTGGATGCAAGATTGTCAAAAACAAACATGTATTTGCTAAGTAAAAGACAAAAGTAATAATAGCTGAAAGGTTTGATAAAGCAGCAAAACATTTTTAAGGCTTAAAGGAACCATTTTTTTTTAAAACTCTTACCTGCTTATCACATTCTCCAAGCCTTATCTCTTGAACTTTCTCAACATATTCTTTTCTACCTTCATAGACCAATGGTAATGGATTACCATCACTGTCCACTTTTAGACTAACATGGGTACCATCACTGAGAACCATTGACCAACTCCTTCCCAAGGACAGGAATGTGTCTCTATCCATGTTTACTAAATTATCAATGAGTCGAACCTGTTTAAATAATTTTGATATTTCTAAAAAAAAGGTAAAATTTTCGAAGCAACATTTTATTAAAAGTTATGTATATTTGTTAAAAAGTGAAATGATGCTGAGGGTCATATTACAAAATGAAGCATTTATGGTGAGTGTTTTTGCTGGTTTAATGTTTGTAGAAAGAAAAAGTATCTCAGGACGACCCAAATTCCTTTTTAAAAACTTCCTTTACTTATAAGTTTTTTTACTGTCCACAGCATCACTTTTAGAAAAAAGTAAAAAATATTTTAGAATGATGTAAATCATTTTTTTGAGTGTCAATGGATAGTTGAATTAAGAAGGCGTTTATTGGTGGTTAAATTAAAAAGGGTAGACAAAAATAAACTTACAAACTAAAATGATTTTAACTTAAGTCAATTTAATGTGGTATATCGGATCAATGCCTCTGCATTCATAAATTAACCACTGTTAAAAAGTACCTTATAATGTGGAAATCTAAAACCACAGTTATTACAGTAATTATACACATTTTATTTATTTTCATAAGTATAAATGTAAATTTATTGGTCGGTGAGATATCATATTCTGTTAAAAAATTAGAATAACACTGAGGATACCTGTGCAGACTTAAGGATCTAAAAAAAAACTTCACAAAATAATATAATGGCTCATTAGAGTTAAATCTCAACAACTACTGCAATGATATCTCTAGAATTAATCTTAAAGCAAGGAAGTTTTGGCCTATTAAACTTAAACATTACATGTCAGATATTTTAATATATTAGAAATATTTGTTGGAGCTTATTTTGCTAATTAGATTACTATCATAATTTTTAAGAGCTGAAAATTTGGAAAAATTGAGCACATTTTGCATCAAAAAGTTTTAACAAAATTTGTAACTTCATAATCTCTATAAATATTTGTATAATCACAGGAATTATTTTATTTTTTAGTTTTAGCACATCTTTAGCTCATATTTTATTTAAATATTTTTAATTTTATAGTTTCTAGTGTTAAAAGTATTTATATTATTTTAGCTTGTTAAGATTAAATTATAATTGTGGAAGGCAGAGTCCCTTTAGATTTATGACGTGATTTAGCCTGTACTATCTAGTTTATTTGGTACACGCCATTTTAACATGAGGTAGTACTAGGCTGCCACTATGCAGAAAGCGCATAAAATGACTTAGCAGGTGCTGTCTAGTTTATTTGGTACACATCATTTTGTTATGTGGAGTAGTACTTGCAAAAAGGGGTTTGACTTGTGATATACAGACCATTTTTAGAGATAAGTTTTTGATCAGAAGACTTTTTTTTTTCAGTAGATAGCATTAGAGACAGACGTGCTTGTTCTAAACTTATATATTATACATTTTGTTTCTTCATGTGTTTGAACATTATTAAAGTTGATTCTTAATGTCTACTAAACAAGTGTAGGTGATATATATACTGTATCAAGTAAGACTGCAGTTGTTAGTATCAACATGTAACTTGAACTTTTATATTAGACAGAACAAAGGCATACCCACAGAAAGTGAAACTAAATAAAAAAGGGTTGGGTATTGCCAAGTGGCAATATTGCAATAAATACTGTATTTTTAACTGTAAATATTATTATATTAAAAAAAAACCAAAACACTTCTTTCAACCTCTGCAGCATCTACAGTTGCAAAATCCTGTGACCAGCTGTAACTTTCTCCTGCCAATCGTTTCCATGCATATGGAGCCAGAGATAAAATCTAAAACATAATCATATCTTGTTAATTGAAGTTAATTATTGACAAAGCTAAAAATCCATGAAATGATAAAATTTAAATGAAAACAATGTTTTTAATACAGGGAGTATTATTAACAGCATTAATGTAAAAAAAACAACATTGCTTTTCCAAATTATTAAATAAAAAGTTGAGTTTGTACATGTCCTTAAAGGCAAATTTCTTTTATAAAATCTAGAAATTAGTAAACAAAAAAAATGTGCACAATATTGATAACAAATGTGAAGCATTATAAAAATTGTACGCACATATATATCTTTTCATAAAAATCACAGTTTTGTAAGATGTTCATGAAATGTTAAATATTATCAGGGGATATGGGGAAGGATGGTAATGCACTAAAGCAATCAACTGTTGACCTGAGGATTCCAGATTTGATCTTGCACATACTCTAATATTAAACTGAATCAATTAGGATATCTAAAAATAGTGTCTAACATCTTGCACTTACTCTTATGTTAAACTGAATTTTCTTAGAAAATGGATTTTGGCACATTTATATTTTGTGTACCATCAATTTGGATAGTAATTTTATAACATTCAATCACAAAGTTACTTATGAAGATGCTAAATGTGGACCAAAATACATCTGTTTCTTGTTGTTCTGGGTGAATTCATTCCTTAAACAATTTATTCATAGAATTTTTTATTTTAAATGATATTGTACTAAAATGATATGTGCAGTTTATATAATTAATCAACATAGTGTGTGGGGGGAGGAGGAAAGGTTTTTAAAACATATTACTTGTACTGTACAATGTATTTATATAAACATATTACTTGTACTGTACAATGTATTTATATAACCATATTACTTGTACTGTACAATGTATTTATATAACCATATTACTTGTACTGTACAATGTATTTATATAAACATATTACTTGTACTGTACAATGTATTTATATAACCATATTACTTGTACTGTACAATGTATTTATATAAACATATTACTTGTACTGTACAATGTATTTATATAACCATATTACTTGTACTGTACAATGTATTTATATAAACATATTACTTGTACTGTACAATGTATTTATATAAACATATTACTTGTACTGTACAATGTATTTATATAAACATATTACTTGTACTGTACAATGTATTTATATAAACATATTACTTGTACTGTACAATGTATTTATATAAACATATTACTTGTACTGTACAATGTATTTATATAAACATATTACTTGTACTGTACAATGTATTTATATAAACCATATTACTTGTACTGTACAATGTATTTATATAAACATATTACTTGTACTGTACAATGTATTTATATAAACATATTACTTGTACTGTACAATGTATTTATATAAACATATTACTTGTACTGTACAATGTATTTATATAAACATATTATTTGTACTGTACAATGTATTTATATAAACATATTACTTGTACTGTACAATGTATTTATATAAACATATTACTTGTACTGTACAATGTATTTATATAAACATATTACTTGTACTGTACAATGTATTTATATAAACATATTACTTGTACTGTACAATGTATTTATATAAACATATTACTTGTACTGTACAATGTATTTATATAAACATATTACTTGTACTGTACAATGTATTTATATAAACATATTACTTGTACTGTACAATGTATTTATATAAACATATTACTTGTACTGTACAATGTATTTATATAAACATATTACTTGTACTGTACAATGTATTTATATAAACATATTACTTGTACTGTACAATGTATTTATATAAACATATTACTTGTACTGTACAATGTATTTATATAACCATATTACTTGTACTGTACAATGTATTTATATAACCATATTACTTGTACTGTACAATGTATTTATATAAACATATTACTTGTACTGTACAATGTATTTATATAAACATATTACTTGTACTGTACAATGTATTTATATAAACATATTACTTGTACTGTACAATGTATTTATATAAACATATTACTTGTACTGTACAATGTATCTATATAAACATATTACTTGTACTGTACAATGTATTTATATAAACATATTACTTGTACTGTACAATGTATTTATATAAACATATTACTTGTACTGTACAATGTATTTATATAAACATATTACTTGTACTGTACAATGTATTTATATAAACATATTACTTGTACTGTACAATGTATTTATATAAACATATTACTTGTACTGTACAATGTATTTATATAATTCTTTTTACATCTTATGAGCTCAATAACTCTCAAGAATTTCATTTTCAACTAATTTGAGGTAATTTAACCTGGTTTGCTGACCCTTGATCAATACATTAGAGAAATATTTTAACACAGTTTACATATGCTTATAACTGTGTTAAAATGTCAATAACACTATAATATTGTCAATGACCTAATAGCTACAATGTTCGTAAAATAAAACAACTGAAGAAAAGAACAGACTAATTTCAATAAAAAGTTTCATTATATTGTCATTTTCAAAAGCATAATACTGTTACAAATGAAAGAAGAAAATGTTAAACAAATTACCAAAATTTCTTTTCCTCTGAAACATGCTCCCATGAGTTGTCCTAGCCATTCATATTTGTCTAAATTATAACATGAAGGATTCGGAATGTAACAATCACGATTCACATTGCCGTCTTCATTGCTCTGAAAATTAGTTATAAAAATATTAAAAATTGAAAAAGCAAACAACAAAGTTTACTATAATTGGTCAGAATGCTGCAGTAAAATTTTTATATACAACAGTTATGCGGTTACACATCTACACTCATACCTGATTAGGTGTTATGGGGACATACATCTACACTCATACTTTATTAGGTGTTATGGGGACACACATCTATACTCATACCTGATTGGGTATTATGGGGACGCACATCTATACTCATACCTGATTGGGTGTTATGGGGACATACGTCTACACTCACACCTGATTAGATGTTATGGGGACATACATCTATACTCATACCTGATTGGGTATTATGGGGACATACGTCTATACTCATACCTGATTAGGTGTTATGGGAACATACATCTATACTCATACCTGATTAGGTGTTATGGGGACACACATCTACACTCATACCTGATTAAGTGTTATGGGGACATACGTCTACACTCATACCTGATTAGGTGTTATGGGGACATACATCTATACTCATACCTGATTAGGTGTTATGGGGACACACATCTATACTCATACCTGATTAGGTGTTATGGGGACATACATCTACACTCATACCTGATTAGGTGTTATGGGGACACACATCTACACTCATACCTGATTGGGTGTTATGGGGACATACGTCTATACTCATACCTGATTGGGTGTTATGGGGACACACATCTACACTCATACCTGATTGGGTGTTATGGGGACACACATCTACACTCATACATGATTGGGTGTTATGGGGACATACGTCTATACTCATACCTGATTAGGTGTTCTGACAAAGAATGGGAGTGGCATCGGAGCATCTGGGTCAGAAGGACAAAGCTCTTCAGCTATATCTGACAAACTATCTCTAAAACCTCCTCCTTGGTCAATGATTCCTTCAGAAATAAACTTACATTCCCACCACTGGTCATTCTGGGATGACCATCTAAATCATAAAAACAAAAAAAATACAGGCAATTTCATTGAACAAAATTGTAACACCAATGGAAAATATTCTAAATATTGGATTAAAAAAATGTATTTTTACAACATACATATTATGAAATTTATTTTTAATTGAAATCAAATTGATGGAATTCAGAGGCAGTCTTGATGTTTATAAGAATATCAACTTAAAAAAAAAATAGAATTACATATATTTTGTACAAGTCATTTAAGTTTAAAATCTTAAGCACATGCCTATAAGTAAGTGGAGTAGATGTTCTGTCTCTGGGTTTAAGACCTTCATAAAGCTGCATGAACACAGTGTTATTGTAATCTGTTGGATTTACTCTGTGCTCAAAGGCAGCATGGCGATTAATGTAGACAATTTTTCTGTCTGATGGGCTGGAAGAAAATTTGTTGATGATCAATTTTTATAAAATTTCAAGAAATACATAATGGATATATTTGTTGTGTTAGGTAGGCTGTTTATGGTGGGGAGAATCTGTCCACCATCGGTGTGGTATTTTGTTATGGATGTGGATAGTTATAGTTTAGTAGTGTTCTTCTATAGGTAAGCATGGCAACTAATACTACAAAAAATGACAGGCGCCATTTACCATTGTTTACCACAATGTTTATTGACATGTGGCAATATGTAAATATAAAGAATAATACCTTTAGTCCACACATTGAATATTCAGAGAATATTCCAAAATCCAAAGGTAAATAATAAATTGTTCATATCATATTGATTCTATTCTAACATCTTTTATCTCTAAATTTTAATTATGTCACATTCCTATCTTACAACAGTCAAACTCTCTCTAATCTTAGTGAACTCTGTCCAAAATCCCATAATTCAACTTTTCTTGTGCAACATTTTCATCATTCACTCAATGACTAATTCTCCCAATCATCAAGTCTGTTTCACCTATTTAAAAGAGCCTATTTAAAAGAGTTCTATGATCTGTTCCAGCTAGAATCTATTAAAATTTAAGTTCAAGTTTGGAAGATGAACACAACTACCTCAATATTATTATCAGACTAATTCATCTCTCCTCACATATTTTAAAATTCAAACTACAAATTTACTCTCAGTTTTTTCACTAAATAAATTGCTAGAACTTCAAAAATTATGATTATTTTCTAACAAAATTTGCTTTTAATAGTTTTTCCGTGGTCAGAAATGTACGTTCTTCAAATTTCATGTAAAATAAAAAAATTTAAAGCGCTTACTCAGATGCAGATCCCTTAAGCAGTGTGTCGATAAGAGCCAGTCTCTTCTTTGATAAAGGAAGTAGTTGACGAATGCTCTGTTTTAATACAGGTCATTGTATAAAAGTAATTGTGAACTACTTTCAAATATTAAAGTAAATTTTGTAAAATAAGTCAGATTTCTCACTTCTAGATTGGCTAAAGTATTTCCTTCTTGAATATGACAACTGTCAATTGATGATTGCCAAGCTGGAATTAAGTAATGTATAACACTATCCAACAGCCACATGAATCTAGCAGATGGGCAAAAAAGAAATTAAAATGGAAAAATGGAGACAAAGATGCTGGTAATGATAATATTATTTGATAGACCTAAGAAATGTATTACATATTTCACTAGAAGTCTATTTGTACATGTCAGTATAATCCACATGTCCTGAATTAAAGTTATTATAGATAATATACTCTGACTGAATTTCTTAAGTAATAATTGTTGCATTAAGCACAACTTTCAATTCTAATTAACTCCCTATTCTTTAATAATCCACTTCTCAAATAATATGATAAGACAAAGTTCCATAATGAGCACAACCAGTTCTGGAATTTTTCTACTGTGCCTTTCCACATTTTCACCAAGCACAAAAGGGTTAAAGGGTAATAACGGCTCATCTAACAGTATTAAATTGATTAATGAGCTAAAGCAATGGAAAGTTTGAGATGAATATTACTATGTGCTCTTATATTTGGAAAACTTGTACCGTGTATATGTGTGTATTACTTTAGGACAAAATCTATGCAGCCATAAGAGAAAGAGCAAACAGACAGCTACTGATGTACATTTCTCTCCCAGTTTATGGCATTATGGGAAATAAATATATGTACTAATTAGTTTGAAAAAATAAAACAATACAGCATCTAGTCTTGTAATGACAACAAACCTTTGCAGCACTATAGAACGCCTGTAGATAACTGATGGGGAAAATGGCTGAACAAGTGGATAACGGACTAAATTTTCTCCTGAAAAAAATTCTTGATCAAATCCTAGGCTTCTCTCTTCTAAACAATGTAACTTGATGCCTCGTATACGAGTGTCTATTCCGTGAGCTAATGAAGTAACAAACAATGAGTGTTCAAATTATTTATAGAGTTTTTTGGTTGTAAAACATATAGAAAAAAAAACGTTCATAAAATTAACAAAATTTAACAGTATGGCTGTATTTAATGATATTAAATTTTGTTTTAAAATTTAGTGAGTTTCAAACAGGTGACTTACATTTGCAAGATTTAATTCTAATGGTAACAATAGAATAATGTTCGGTAAGATTCTCTAATAATTTGATTTCAGTATTAGACTGGGGTGTCCTGAAAAAAAAATCAGGTCCAATTATTTATTTAAAATTTTCATAAATAATTCAAAAACTCATTATAAAAACAGAAAATGTTACAGGTAAAATTTTTGGGTAATCAGTGATAAAAAGGCGTGCTTTTATTGATGTAGTACAGGAAAGGGAGTTATTGGTGCTACAGCCTATCTGTAGACTACTAATTGCCACATGAATAAAGGCATTTTCCTGATCAGCATAAATATGTTATGCTAAATCAGAATCCATACTGAGTCCACTTAAAGAGGTTGTGACATTTTAAATCTTAGAACATTTTTTTCAGCTTTAACTTGCTGAATGAGCAATCTGCTGACAGTACCAATCTGCTGACAGCACCAATCTGCTGACAGAACCAATCTGCTGACAGCACCAATCTGCTGACAGGACCAATCGGCTGACAGTACCAATCTGCAATCTGCTGACAGTACCAATCTGCTGACAGTACCAATCTGCAATCTGCTGACAGTACCAATCTGCAATCTGCTGACAGTACCAATCTGCTGACAGGGAGGGCCCTCTTGAGCATCATTTGGCGTTGGGCCAATACACACACACACATATATATGTATTATTTTGATCTTAGCAATTGGTAATATTAATGCTATGAAATAAAATGAGGTTCAAACTTTTAAAGTTTCATACCAGGCAATATTAACACTGTTCAATACTTTGACATCATCAGCCTCTCCAGCCACAGCTACAATAGTTTCTGGTAAATAGTTGTCATCTGCTAAGTTCACAAGCAGGGAGAGGGATCTGACACACAGAACAGAAATACTTTTAACAATGCTGTGAAATTAAATATTCTACAGTCTTTCCTAAATATTCAGGTAATATACACACGCCATGCAATGTCACATACAAAACAGTGTTCAGTAAATCTTAAATGCAGCCTAGCTAGTTATTTTAAGAAATTTAAGATGGGAACAAAAACTGGCAAATGAATTACGACCTTTTAACAGCTATTTGGGTATTACAGCATTATGTATTACAGAAATTTTTTGTGGAAATATAACAATAAATATCAAGTTTAAAAATTTCTTACTTGATAATTGTTCCTTTCTTCATTGTCAATCTGATCCAATGTTGACCTTGCTGTCCATCTGTCTCCCAATAAGTATTAGGATCATCATCTGTTAGATTGGAACATTCCCCATCACCTGACTATGTTGTAGGAGGGAATATATTTTATAAAAGAATGTTTATTTTTTTACAATTACAATAATATTTTACAATAGTTAATTAACGAGAAGGGCAGGGCTTAATCCGTGAAATGATCACTATAGGTTAGGGTCTTAGTCTCTCTGCTATAGCCACAATAAATAGTAAACTAATATACTATGTAATGAGTATTTAAGGCTATGGTGATTATTGCAGAACGTGTGCAAAGACTGGGTCCATGTTTGCTAGTGATACAGATACCATTATGTTCAAGAAAGAAATTATTATGGCTTACTGTTAGTGTATTATTAGTAATTATTATCTGCTCTTTAGAGCAAAACATATGTAGACTATATAACTGGGTTAATCATAGTTGTTTAAAGATGCTATGAGCAATAAATGATTTGGGAGTCAAGAGATCTGGATGGAATGGATTAATGCTATTTCAATTAATTTAATTTGGGAAAATTGCTTTGAGATACGAGCGAATTGACATACGAGCAACGTTACGGAACGAATTAAATTCGTATCTCAAGGTACCACTTTATTTTTCACATATATAATTTTTTATATTGCTGTATTAATAAATCATGCACTGGCTCTTTGTTTATTCAAATATATACATGTATATTAGGGTGGGGCAAACTGCTGTTGTCTCTATCAGACAATTATAAATAGATGCTCCCTCATCTAGTGATCAATTTAACAATTCATGTTCATGTGTTATTTTCATGTCTAAGGGTCGCAACTTTGAAAAATACAGTTCTTATAGTACTTTTATGAATATTAACCCCTAAAGCGCCAACTAATATTAACGAGATGCATCTCGAATAGCCATCATATTTATGTTTGGTATAATTGTACAGCTAAATGATAACTGTTTACATTACTATTATTATGTAAGCTTTTTGAATTTTTATTTTATTTTTACTATAAATATTTGTGGGTATTAAAATGTGCCGCTTCTAGGCCCCCGTAAAAAAAAAATGTCCAATGACAGTAATATTAATGAAAAAATATAAAAGACGAATGTTCACTTGTTATTACTATACAAACTTTCTCGAAAAGAATCCATCAAAAATTAATTAAATTAAATCATTTATATCCAAGAAAAGCTATGTCGGCCTATAAAAAAATCCTATCAAAATCACTACCACTCATTTTAAAAATGGAAATTTGTTCAGGAAACGATTCAGAAGATAACAGAAATAATGACAGCAGTTATGTGCAAGATGAAGACACAGAAGAAGAGAGTGACAAAGAAGCGCGTTCTAGCACTGTTCCACAAAATAGATGGCTGTATCCAGAGCTCTGCAAAGCTGTTGATAGGGCAAATGTCAGCAATCGTGATACCGTTTTGATTGTAAATGTCGTCTTGAAAGATCTTGGACTGTTGACACCTGAAAATGCTTTGCACCCCAGCAAGCTGCGCCGTCAATGGGATGCTTGGAGGAAGAAGTCAGTTCAGGATCACAAAGAAGAAAGTGAAGGTATTGTTTGTCTCGGTTTTGATGGCAAGATTGATGTCACTCTTAAGCATACTGGGTCTACTCGTCACAAAGTCAAAGAAGAGCACTACGTCTTAGTATCATTTCCTACCCGCAGCTATGTTGAACATGTTGTTCCAACATCAGGAAAGTCCAAGGACATTTCCGGAGAAAGTATGTCAGTGGTTACAAGCAGCAAGTCGGAACTAACTTTACAAGCAGTTGTTTGTGATGGAACACCAATAAATACTGGTAAACATAATGGTGTAATCCGACAACTTGAAATTCAGCTACGAAGGCCACTTCAGTGGTTGGTTTGTTTACTGCATGCCAACGAATTGCCTTTAAGGAAGCTAATAGAAGTGGTTGATGGTAAGACCACTGGTCCAAAGACTTCAGAAGGACAGATAGCAAGCATGCTGGAATTTATGTGCAATATTTGTCGTAATTGAGGTCAGAGTTGTGTTGTTTGCCTAACCAGATGAATGTTTACACCGGACATTCGGCTATTTTAAGTGAAGAAATGTTTTATCAAACTAGCTCTTATATTTGAGATTACATGCAGTGTCCATGTAATGTTTACAAGTGTCACTCAGGTTGTATGCCTCCGAACAAAGTCCTTCTGCCGACCTTCAACGAATCATACTGAATTTTTATGCTCCATCATGGTTTTGCATCAAATCTCATCCAAGCTACCAGGATGGAGCCAAGAACTTCTTCTTCATGATTTCACTGTACCAAAAACTTGGCACAAATGATCAGGCTGTCGTGGCTCCATTACTTCAAAACAACAGCTACTTTTGTCATCCAGAAAATATCTTGTTGGCGGCTGTTGGCGACAAAGACGAAAACATGAGAAAATTTGCATACGAAAAAGTGTTGCTAGCTCGAAGTACTCACTCAAGTGACACGTGTAAGATTCGTTGTGTTGACAAGAACAGAATTAAAATAAGCTTTTCAGCTGAGTCATACATTAGCATGGTTAACTGGGAACTGGTCGAGTTTGATTCGACTCCACTGCTGCAGGACATCACTGCCGAAGATATTGCCAGTGACGGCCAGGTGATTCTACCTTACTTTCCATGCTATTCGGAAGATGTTGAAAGAAACATCAAGAATGTCACAGCAGTTTGTGGCAAAGTATACGGACATGATAGAAGCCATGGTGCTATTATTCAAATGAAGAATTCAAGATCGGAAGTGCCAACAATAGAAACAAAGGCAGACTTTCTGCACAAATTTCACATTGGAACTTCCGTACTGTTGCAAATAACTTTGTTTTTTTTATTTTACTAGAGGTTGTTGATGTTGAATATGTTGTGTTTGATTTTAAGAACCATTAACATTGTTAATAATTCACTATGTTCAGCAGCGTTATATTTTCAGAACACATTTAATTGCGTTTTTTTAAAGACAGAGTTGCTAGAAAAGGGTTATACAGAAAATAAAACTGTTTGTGTCTACGCTTTTACTTTCATATGGATCACTGACTTTGGTTTGTCTGAGACCTTAACTCCAAAATTCGTCAAAAAGGCGAATTCCTCAAATAGGTCTTCATTTTCTAAATCGTAATACCCAGCCATATTTATGTTAACAAATACTTAATTCAATGGTTAAAAAAATTGTTATATAAAAATGCACATATACGTTAGTATACTTAATTTGTTCCTTAAATAACAAAAGATATTAGTAAAAAAAAATTAAATTAAAATGCTAATCGATAATAATCTAAAAACAATAAAACATAAATACTCTCTGTACAGATTTCTTTGTCTTGGCCTTTAACATCTGTGGGTGGTGTAGACCTGTGTCGTCGTCTCGTGCAGGGTGGGGTCTAAGATGTTGGTTGGTTTGGTCTTAAATCACTTTGTCTGCACTCAGAATGTGGTGCTAGTAAATACGCTTACAATTATGACTGGACTGACGCTGAACGTGTTACGACTGTACTGATGATGACAATGACACTGGACTTACGCTGATAATGACGCTGGACTGACGCTGGATGTGTGACGGTTGTACTGACGCTGACAATGACACTGGACTGACGCTGACGGAGACGGTTGTACTGCCACTGACAGACCGTAGCATCATCTTGGTGGTCACTTAAACAATCACAGGGTGTGACTGATATTTGTTTTTACACAGCAGGGCTCGACAATATATCTGACACGTCATATGAAGTTATTCTCAATGAAGTAAGAAATGATACTTTCAATTCATGTGGTTCCAGTAAGTTTCTTTTCTGTTGTAGCTGTTACTTCCTTCAAACTGGTTACTTGCATGGGTTCACAAGACAATTAATATTTGTCTTAAACTTCATTTTTCAATTATTGTTTGGGATGGCGATTGAGCTTTCTATTTTATTCTTTCTTTTATTTATTTTTCTTTCACAACACACTATGCATCTCACAACTACATCAATAAATTGTGACAAGTCAGATGAATTGACTATCATAAATCACTATCACTTTATTTGACTCTAATTTGTTTACAAAAGGTAAATCACCACTACAGATTAACAGCCTCACAAACACATTACAAACTATGAACTCTGGAAAATAACCACACAATTCTTACTAACTCCTTCGTTTCTTCCCAATTAACTACTTTCCTCAAACTCTAACAAAACTATACACCACGGTCGATCTACACTCAACAATTCCTCTCAACAATTCCTCCCGAACTAGACTAACATTCTCTTATATAGACTAGCTGGACAAAGCATCCTATCATTCTAAAGTCTCCCATTCAATGCATAATTAAGTTTGGTGAACCTAGCAGAATAAACGTGACATCGCACTTCTAATGTTAATTGAACTCCTCCCCACTGACACATTGTTTCTTGCCTTGATTTATTTGTAGCTACAGCCTACCCTGAACTCATGAACCTGCCCACGTCTACGCCTCTTCCTGAATTCTACCTGGACACTATTCTTTGTCTAAAGTCCCCCTACCTCGTTAAAGTAAATGGTTCTGTCTCCTTTCTGCCCCCATCTCATATCAAATTACATTAAACTGTCCCAACGTTTGAATTGAAGATCACCTACACCCTGACATACTTTCACTGTCCTGACAGATGTTTTTTAAATATCTAAAAGTCTTTGTCATAAAATGTTCTTTTTTTTTTTTTTGCTGAAACTAAAGTTTGTCATGAAATTTGGGTCAACAAACAAATTTAAGTTCCAAACTTTCATTATCTTAGGGTCAAAATTTACGTGGAAATAACTAATGAGAATCAATACCAAAGTTTTTTTTACTATCAGACTATTTTAATTAAAATAGAAACGGTTAAAAAAATCAATGTTCATTGTTGCATTTTGTTCAAAACTAGAGATTAGTTTATAAAAAGAGAAAATCAACAGTGAAATTATTGTTTGCTTATTTTGTCCATCTTTGAAAGTTAACGTAGATCTGTTAACAAACTTTATTGAAACACACAAATTATATTTTAAATCAGATATGGTTTCTTTTTTAAATTTAAATCACAGCAGATTGTGTGAATCTCAATAAAGTAACCATAACCCAGTACATTTATTGATTTATTTCACTTTACGTTTACATTATGTTTCTTAGGTCATAAACAATGGCATTGTAGAAAATTAAATGTATATTTGTTGGGGCAAATGAGTCATTTAAAACAAAAGAAATATTTGGACTTTGTACTGAAGGATTTCTTTACTAATGAAAGTAGAACCAACAGAATTCTGTGAGCTTCCGTAAAGTTGCTTGAATGTCCCCCACCCCCTACCAGTCACCCAGTTTTAAATGGGTGTCTCACTTTAGTTGGAGGAATAAAATGCGGCTTGGCGTGGTGCTAGTCATTACAACCTCTTTATATGTGATGGCTTCATGAACAGATGAATTCTACACTTCATCGTGTATATGGCTAAGAGAACTTGAATTAATAAGTAATGAAAGTACATTTAAAAAAAGGCATAATGCATGATTGCACAGTTTTTTTTTAGTATAGTTGTAATTATGTCCCTTTCGCCTAAAAAAAAAAGCTGAAAAATGTTTTTTTCGAGCTTTAATCACACATTTCAAACATTCTTTTGGGATATGAATGGTGAGTGTGTATGTATGTGTGAGTATGTATGTGTGAGTGTGTATGTGTGTGTGTGTGTATATATGTGTGTGTATGTATATATGTGTGTGTATGTGTGAGTGTGTATGTGTGTCATTGTCTATGTCAGTTTACGTTCTCTCAACTGTTTACTTGAATGATGGTCAGATTATGTAGATTAAAAGGTCAACTCCTTCCCAGTCTATTTATTTATTGACTAGTGGAACTGCTTGTACAACATCCCAATACAATGACAAGGAAATAGAACATAAAAGTAATAAAAAAAGGTCTCACACATTATTTTTTACAAAAATTAATTCAAAACAATCACGTGATCAATATTCCTCAATCAAGAAAGTGCATAGTTCAATTGAAATCAATGTTTTTACCCCCACCACAAAATAGATGTTCTCACTCTTCAGAAGTAGAAATTTAGATGTGAAATTGACTTATTGTGTTGAATTTAGATGTAGAAATTGATTTATTTTGTTAAATTTTTTCCTTGAAGTATCTAACGATCTATTTATTTAAGGTTTTTGATTTCCAATATACAATAACTGAGCTCATAGGGTGCATCATTGCGCTAACACATTGACATAAAATTAATCTGATTTGAAAAGAAGTGTTCAGACATCAGACAGATTTGTTAAAAAAATCTTTATTATTGACCAAATTGAATCTAAATTGGTTCATATGTTGATCACTGTTTAACATCTTATGATAATACATTAATACTCGATTTGACTATAATAATTATGAAGTGTTGCATGTTATCACACAGATTAATGTAGATCTGAATATCTATGATCTTGAAGTGTTGGATGCTATCTCAAAGATTAATGTAGATCTGAATATCTATGATCTTGAAGTGTTGGATGCTATCTCACAATTTAATGTAGATCTGAATATCTATGATCTTGAAGTGTTGCATGTTATCACAGATTAATTAGATCTGAATATCTATGATCTTGAAGTGTGGATGCCCTCTCAAGATTAATGTAGATCTGAATATCTATGATCTTGAAGTGTTGAATGCTATCTCACAGATTAATGTAGATCTGAATATCTATGATCTTGAAGTGTTGGATGCTATCTCACAGATTAATGTATATCTGAATATCTATGATCTTGAAGTGTTGGATGTTATCTCACAGATTAATGTAGATCTGAATATCTATGATCTTGAAGTGTTGCATGTTATCACAGATTAATATAGTCTGAATATCTATGATCTTAAAGTATTGGATATTATCACAGATTAATGTAGATCTGAATATCTATGATCTTGAAGTGTTGGATGTTATCAGCCAAAATGTCTATCAGAGCAAATCAATCTATAGACAAATTAAATGCCTAATGACGAGGACGGGTGGCTGAGTTATGTAGAGTGCTCGACTGTTGACCTGAGAGTCTGGGTTCGATCCTCGAGGGAGAACAAAGGGAATTTTGCTGGTCTTGTCGAAAGTTGGTAAAACGTCCCTTTAGACCTCCATCTTTAAATCTGTAAAAGTTTGGGAAGTAAAGGCGACTGGGCGTTGTGCTAACCACACAATCCTTTCATATGCCGAGGTTACAGAAAGAGATGAATTCTACACTTCATCTGCCCCGATGACCTTCTTAGGCTAAGAAAACATTTTTTAATGATAATTCACAGTGCCTAAATAAACACAGACAACATGAACATGTAATTCACAGTGCTAAATAAACACAGACAACATGAACATGTAATTCACAGTGCTAAATAAACACAGACAACATGAACATGTAATTCACAGTGCTAAATAAACACAGACAACATGAACATGTAATTCACAGTGCTAAATAAACACAGACAACATGAAAATGTAACCTGTTTGTTATCACAGCAGCATAGCGTATACCTATGTTAGTATATATATTAGGGTGCATCACCACAATAGAGGAAAAATTGATTGTTTGTTTTTGAGCTGTCTATGTTTCTAATTTGTTCTAATATCATTAATAATAACTTGTGTAAAATATTTTTCAAATCAGAGTTGATTTAGAGGTCCCCCCCGCCCAAGAAATCACAAAACATGTAAAGAAAAAAAAGTTTATTCTAGCCTATATAAAAATTACATTAAAGTATTAAATTATTTATTACTGTTGCATTTAATTCAGTTTCACTTTGTTGCACGTTTGTAAGGTTTACGCACATTTGAGATGTTTTTGCGGTCCATTTCTACCACTTGAAGAATGTTTTGAAAATGTTCATCCGTTCGCGCTGCTTCAACAAAGTCAGATGCCAGTTTCACTCCTCTCTCGGCACAATCGTTAACAACGTTAATAGCAGCAACATTTTCTGCACTGGCAATGTAAGAAGCTGTTTGGCACCAATCATCAACAGGCAGTTGGAGGAATCCTGTGTCCAGTTGAAGTCTGTATATAGTAAACCACGAGTCAACTCCAGCCAGATCACACAACCGAGTTTTAGAATCAATTGATTGGAATCGTGGTTTTCCCAACCATTTCCAAATCGATTCTGTGGAGTTTGGAGGGCAACCACTGGTCGAAGCCTTAGCAGAGCATCTGCTAGAGCTCGCTTTTCCAACACAGGTACTTCATTGCTGAACAGAGCAAGTGGGATCATTTCAGCAGTGAGGTACCACAGATGCCTATTCAGGGCACGGATTGCCATCCATCGTGCTTTGTGCAGGGCACCTGGTCTTTTAAAGTTAACCTCCTTATTTGTAGCATTCAGGTAAACAAGGGACAGCTTAAGGAATTCGTGGTAGTCGTCTCAAGAATTCGGTTTGTTTACTAGAGTTGGCATGTGCAATTACCGCATCTCTCATTATCGTCAGTCGCTCTTGAGCCTTCAGATCATGATCAGCTAACGTAAACGAACTACAAACGTGAGACCAATCATGTGCCACCAACTCCCAATTACTTCGCAGCTTGGTGAACAAAGTTATATCCGGGGATTTGGAAACTTCTATTTTCATGTCTGCAAACACATGCGAGAGGATAACTTCACCAATGTGATGGCGACAACCTGACCACAGAAGAGCACGTTGCAGCATATTTTGTATGGCAATGCAGGCAGCAGTCTGATGACCAGTGTTTGATCTTGTTGTGTCGAATGTCATATTAACGATACAATCATTACAATGCCACTCTGTCATTAGCTTCATGGTTAATTCTGCAATTATTTCACCAACGGGTTTCTTTGTTGCCTTGGCATAATTTGGCACTCCTAGAAGTTTCAATTGCTTTGCATCACCGACAACAACTGTTATGCGTTCTTCAGTGACACGATGATTTTTTAGAGAAGGTGTCAGTTTGCCATCCCAGTGGAGAGTGCAGAGTTTGGGTGGTTCCCAGGAGTCGTGGATCTTTGTAGATATCTCACTTACAACTTTGCGACGTGAACGATCTGCAGTGGCATAGGAAGAAGCCACCATTGATACATCACCCCCAGACTCGCTAATAAGGCCCTGTGTGAAAGCTGCCTGCTGTGTTGGTGTAATCTTTAATCTTGTCGCTAGTGACACAAGATTTGGTCGGCTTAAAACATCTGGAGGTACAAATACCAAAGCTCCTGTTGGCTTTCTTCGCTTTTGCAATGGCATTATATCATCCAAACAGTTATCAACAAACTCCATATTATCTTCAGATTTAGAAGTAGAATCATCGGGTTCGTCACTGCTACCCTCGCTGGAAGGCACTGATATCGTTGAACATGCTGCATTTTCTTCTCTTGCGCGTTTCTGACGTTCCAATGTTGCGACATCTCGTGAATGGCGTCGAGCGACTTTTTTGCAAGTGTTTTGTCAAATGATCCAAAGCTGGAAGACCTGTCTCCTTTCATAGACCTCAAGAATGCTAGATCTTCTGCATTCTTGATAATAGTCTCGACATTTGGTGGCCACAGTTGAAAAGTTGTTGCCAACATAGATTTCATTTGTTCCAGTTTACGTTTGGTGGCTGGTGTGTTTCGGCGACTTTTATCAATTGAACGAAGTTTATTGTATTCATCAAGAAGCTGAACAATCTTCTCACAAGCTCTCCTCTCTGTCACCATTGGAATGTTTGCTTTTTCGTAGAAAGCAGTAACTTGATTCAGCACAATTTTGGCAGTTGTAAATCGAGAAGGTGCACCAAGAGAACCTGGACGCTCACTGTGTGCTGCTACATTGCAGTGATACATCATGCACCTCAAAACTTGTAAACAAGTTGGTAGTCGAAGAATTCCAGTAATTATAGCATCATCAACACAGATTGCAGGGCCAATGCCAAACAATTCAGTTTTCAGAAGAGTTTGTGGTTTCTTTGTTCGCGAGGCAGGAGACGCAGTAATAACTGGATATGCAACTGTTGAAGTGATGCCAGGGTCAGCCAGCATTTCCTTAGAAGGTGTAAACCATATCATTTCCATGTTCTGATTTTATAGGTCGTGTGTATCAGAAATTAAAATAATATAAATAAAGAAATTAAAATGCTTGCCTTGGTCATCAATATGCGGTAAGGAAAAGTGTTGTTTTTGCTAATAAAATGTGAATTTTAAATTTTATTTCTAGCACAACTGCTTATCAAAATCAATCATAGCTACCAAACATTATAAAACCAAAGACTATAAAACAATTTATATAGCGCTTCACTTTTTGTATGTAAGTCTGTAAGACTTTACAAGAAGGATGGTTTTATCTAGTTTTCGCTTAATTATGCAAACTTTGTTGAAGTCCGGGGACCTCTAAATATTGTCAAATATTTTTTATTTTTTTACACAATGCTTTTTTTGATCAATGGAACAAATTTAAATATGACAGATCAATTATTAAAAATTTTTTTGTTTGATGCACCCTAATATACAGTATATGCTTATATACTCATTTTTGGGTTTACATGCATTGCCATTTATTATAACTTCAGGATTTTATTGTTTAATAGTGAATGAATCTTCATCATTAAATACGTTATTAAAATTCAAGATAAAATATTAATGAGTCTTTAACATGGAACATTTTTTACGTAGGTTAGTTTATAGAACTAAAGTACATTCTTGTAAAAATGTTTTCAAAAGAACCTAACAACTGGGTAAAACTAGGTACAATTATAGATGTCAAGCCCACTGCGATGGAAACCGAAACTTGGAGTTTAGTGTCTGCCGCACCAGAAAAACAGGAAGTTGTGTATTGACCTACATGCGCCGTCTTTGATAATGGCAGACGAAATGAAATAAATTGATTATACAGAAGTTAACATAACACACGTCAAATATCAGCTGCAATTATTTTTTTATCTATCTGTTGAATATTATATAATTCAATTTTGTCGTATTACAATTCACAAATGGCGCCCACGCTTTCATTTCTAGTCATCTGAATTTTAATAAATATTTGAATCACCGCGTATGTATATTTTAAAAAGTTTGAAGTTTTTGTTTTATACTGTTGAAAAATATTATCTTGCATTTCGTTTTCACCTTATTTAACATCACAAATGTAGAAAACACATATTTTATTTGTTTTTCACGATGAGTGCGAACTCCATCTGTTTCCTCATCACTTCCACCTACATTGCACTCCATCTATTTCATCATCACTACCATATTGCACTACATCTGTTTCCTCATCACTACCATATTGCACTCCATCTATTTCATCATCACTACCATATTGCACTCCATCTGTTTCCTCATCACTACCTACATTGCACTCCATCTATTCATCATCTCTGTTAGGCATTCCTTGAGACAATATAACTCTCTGTTGGGCATTCCTTGAGACAATAAACTCTCTGTTGGGCATTCCTTGAGACAATATAACTTTCTGTTAGGCATTCCTTGAGACAATATCAGCTGTCTGTTGGCATTCTTTAGTTAATATCAGCTCTCTCCTTCTCTCTCTCTCTCTCTCTCTCTCTCTGTAATTATGTATTTTCTTGTTAGTATCAAAAGCAAAACCCCAAATCACCACTCATTAAGTTTATCTGTGATTTATTTGAAAGTCTAGTTCGCTGAAGAGCAATTGAATAAATCTTCTTAGTATTTCACTTTAAGAGGTAGTTTGTTCTCTGAAAGACTTACTTGTCTGTGATTGTTTGATATAGGCCTAAGTTTATGGTCAAGTTCTGTTTAAGGCAGTGTGAGGTGAACACTTTGCTAACTCTTTCACAACATTCCGTCTGTCAGGCTTTATCTTGAACACGTACTTATATTTGATCTTGTACATGTACTTGTATTTGATCTTCTACATGTACATGTACTGTATTTTGCTGGAGGTCTGATTGCATCAATGTGCAGTCGGATGTCGATGTGAGTGGATGGATTCAATCAGAACATACACCAATGCATCAGTGTTGTTCATTTAATATGAATATTGGGTAGGTCTAAATAGTTCTTTCAATAGACTGAGTGAATTAAGTTATTTATTCTTTTCAAACTGATGGGATTTCATTTTAAATTTTTATACTAAGCTAACTTTAATATATGGCACTTAAACCTAACAATGTTGTCTTTAATATGGCATGTTAAACCTCTTGTTGTCTTTTAAATATTCTGAAAAAAAAACAACAACTTATCATTCATTGTTTAGCCGAAATTTAATCAAATGTAAGAGACACATTTCATTGACCTAACATGTTAGGGTACACATTTCATTGACCTAACATGTTAGGGCACATATTTCATTTACCTAAGATGTTAAGACACAGATTTCATTGACCTAAGATATTAGGGCACTTCATTTCATTGACCTAACATGTCAGGGCACACATTTCATTGACCTAACATGTTAGGGCACATATTCATTTACCTAAGATGTTAGGGCACAGATTTCAGACCTAAGATATTAGGCACTACGTTCTACTTCTCATTATTGTGTTCCCATTAGGCAGTGATGGGCGCTAACAAGATGTTTTTTAGTTAAACTTTTAATTAAATCTAATACAAATACATATTTACAAGTAACTAATTTTTCATGTTCCAACCTTTATGCATGAGAACATTATTTTAGAGAACTTTACTGAACACTGGCGAAATCAAATATAACACGGAGAAATGACAAACGTGGAACATGTTTCTTCAGTAGCAAATCAGAACCTACATGTAAGAAATTAGAATATGTATCCGTAAACAGAATTTACTGCGTACGCCATAAAACACTGTTGTATAATTTGATACTATTTGAGCTAACGTTAATAGTTCTTTTATAGCAGTCGAGAAAAATCAATTAATTGATAGTTTTCATCAGTCATTCAGTGTATTGATAGTTTCACCAGTCATTCAGATGTATTGATAGTTTCATCAGTCATTCAGTGTATTGATAGTTTCTCAGTCATTCAGTGTATTGATAGTTTCATCAGTCATTCGGTGTGTTTCTGATAGTTTCATCAGTCATTCTAGTGTATTGATAGTTTCACCAGTCATTCAGTGTATTGATAGTTTCATCAGTCATTCGGTGTATTGATAGTTTCATCAGTCATTCAGTGTATTGGTAGTTTCATCAGTCATTCAGTGTATTGATAGTTTCAGTCATTCGGTGTATTGATAGTTCATCAGTCATTCGGTGTGTTGATAGTTTCAGTCATTCCAGTGTATTGATAGTTTCACCAGTCATTCAGTGTATTGATAGTTTCACCAGTCATTCAGCGTATTGATAGTTTCACCAGTCATTCAGTGTATTGATAGTTTCATCAGTCATTCGATGTATTGATAGTTTCATCAGTCATTCAGTGTATTGATAGTTTCATCAGTCGGTCCAGTGTATAGATAATTTCATCAGTCATTCGGTGTGTTGATAGTTTCATCAGTCATTCCAATTGTATTGATAGTTTCACCAGTCATTCAGTGTAGTGATAGTTTCATCAGTCATTCGGTGTATTGATAGTTTCATCAGTCATTCAGTGTATTGGTAGTTTCAGTCATTCGGTGTATTGATAGTTTCACCAGTCATTCAGTGTATTGATAGTTTCACCAGTCATTCAGTGTATTGATAGTTTCACCAGTCATTCAGTATTGATAGTTTCACCAGTCATTCAGTGTATTGGTAGTTTCACCAGTCATTCAGTGCTGCTGATAGTTTCATCAGTCATTCAGTGTATTGATAGTTTCATCAGTCATATCAGTGTATTGATAGTTTCACCAGTCATTCAGTGTATTGATAGTTTCATCAGTCATTCGGTATGTTGATAGTTTCATCAGTCATTCGGTGTATTGATAGTTTCATCAGTCATTCAGTGTATTGGCTAGTTTCACCAGTCATTCAGTGTATTGATAGTTTCAGTCATTCGGTGTATTGATAGTTTCATCAGTCATTCAGTGTGTTAATAGTTTCAGTCATTCGGTGTATTGATAGTTTCACCAGTCATTCAGTGTACTGATAATTTTCACCAGTCATTCAGTGTATTGATAGTTTCACCAGTCATTCAGTGTATTGATGGTTTCATCAGTCATTCAGTGTATGATAGTTTTCATCAGTCATTCAGTGTATTGATAGTTTCATCAGTCATTCAGTGTATTGATAGTTTCATCAGTCATTCGGTGTGTTGATAGTTTTAGCAGTCATTCAGTGTTTTGATAGTTTCAACAGTCATTCAGTGTATTGATAGTTTCATCAGTCATTCGGTGTATTGATAGTTTCATCAGTCATTCAGTGTATTAGTAGTTTCAGTCATTCGGTGTATTGATAGTTTCCAGTCATTCAGTGTATTGATAGTTTCACCAGTCATTCAGTGTATTGATAGTTTCACCAGTCATTCAGTGTATTGATAGTTTCACCAGTCATTCAGTGTATTGATAGTTTCATCAGTCATTCAGTGTATTGATAGTTTCATCAGTCATTCGGTGTATTGATAGTTTCATCAGTCATTCTTTGCCTCTCTCAATTGCTATTACACACGTAACTGCAATCAATTTTTGCAGAACTTTGAACTCTACTACTCTTTGAACTCTTTCACTACTCTTTGAACTCTTTCACTACTCTGTGAACTCTTTCACTACTCTTTGAAATTTGTCACTACTCTTTGAACTCTTTCACTACTCTTTGAAATGTGTCACTACTCTTTGAACTCTTTCACTACTCTTTGAAATTTGTCACTACTCTTTGAACTCTATCTTTTCTTTTTGTAAATGCTTTGTGGAATTTAGGGAGCACTTAATGTGAAAACTGGATCATCTCCATTATATTTGAAAAAATATCATTTGTGAATGAGCAGTATTCTAAATTTAGGTCTACAAGGAGTCTTATAACGTAACGCCTTTAGGAGAAGGGTGCTACTGATGTGTAACACATTGTGGACAGGGAGAGGAGGCAGAGCAGATTAAGTCAGAGCTGGGCCAATAACATTTGTTACTAGATCCTTCAGGTCTGCTCTAGGCGCAGGTCTCCAGTAGCGCCGGGGCCGGATCATTTGATATTTCTACTACTAGGCTAATCTCGGGGCCCGGATCATTTGATACTTCTACTACTAAGGCTTATCTCGGGCGGATCATTTGATATTTCTACTATTAGGCTAATCTCGGGCCCGGAGCATTTGATACTTCTACTACTAGGCTAATCTCGGGGCCCGGAGCATTTGATATTTCTCTAATGGGTTAATCTCGGGGCCGGGAGCTAATGATACTTCTACTACTAGGCTAATCTCGGGCCCGGATCATTTGAGTACTTCTACTACTAGGCTAATCTGGGGCCCGGATCGTTTGAGTCCTTCTCACTATAGGCTAATCTCGGGGCCCAGAGCATTTGATATTTCTACTACTATGCTAATCTCGGGGCCCGGATCATTTGATACTTCTACTAGGCTTATCTCGGGGCCCGGATCATTTGATACTTCTACTACTAGGCTTATCGGGGCCCGATCATTGATACTTCTACTAGGCTAATCTCGGGGCCGAATCATTTGAATATTTCTACTACTAGGCTAATCTCGGGGACCGAATCATTTGATATTTCTACTACTAGGCAAGAAAAAAGACACAATTGCCATCCCTGACAACGTACAACCCGGGAAGAACGACAAAGATGCACGAATATAGCTTAGCTATTTGTGTGATATTTCTTATAAAATATTGAAAACAAAGAACAGATCTATCAACAACAAATTGACCAGTCGCAATTATTCAATTTAAAATAAAACTAATTCTGCTAAAAAGTAAATTTGCAAATTAAATAACATCACTCATAAATCACGGAGTTTGTACTTTATTATTTTATTATACATATGTATAAAAATGAAGTCAGAAGTCAATGTTATTTTATTAACTTATTTAAGTTGCTAGTTGTCCTCAAAAGATATCAATATATAAAACTATTACAAGGCTGCGAACAGAAATTTCGGGCCCCTGGGCAGGGGTGATATGGGCCCCCGTGCTGATATTAATATTTTAAAAAGTTGATTGGCCAGCTCAGTCCGGGCCCTAAAAACTCGCCGGGCCCCTCCCTGGGCATCTTCCCCCCTGACCCCCCCCCACTCGTCGGAACTAGTTGCGAACTTATATCATTATACGTTTCAAATTTGCAAACGTCGTGGTTTATTATGAATTTACCTAAAAATGCTTCAGCATTCAGATTGTCTGTTAAATCTTTTTCAAATGCAAGCAGGAAAAGATTGCTTAGACGCTTTTGTAACATTGATCAGCGATATGGGGTGAGCATTCGTGTGAGGAATGAGAAACTGTTCTCACACACGGCTGTTGAAGCCCCGAATGCCAATGCTGCCCAAAATGCCCAGAAGTGAACTTCGATAAGATTCAATCGTTTATGCCCAAAAATTAGATAAGCTATATAAGTAAGTAAAATAGCCTGAATGATTGCCAAAATATAAACTTTTAAGTTTTTATTATTATTGATGTATTTAACAAAATGATTGATGTTTCATTATTAGAATTTTGTCAAAAAGCTCAAATCATGCACGGGGGGCTCAGGTCATGAACGGGGGGGGGGAGGGCTCAGCCCCCCTAGCCCCCCTCTGGCTCACCAAAGTTTCTAAGATATAATAAACTTATGTTGTATTTATGAAAACAAAATTCTACAAGAGTGACCTGGATACCTGGTTGATGTGCAACTGAAGTATTTGCAGTTTCATACTCTGAATCAGCCCCGTAGAGTGAAAATTCTACAGCAGGGGCCAGGCATTCTACAGCAGGGGCCAGGCAATAGCAGGGGGGTCAAGTAATAGATTTTACTAAGTAGAACAAATAAGCAGGGGGGCCAGACAAAGCGCAAAGGCCCCCCCCGCACGCTACGGACCTGTTCTGAATATTGTCTATCTGTTTTCTAACATTTAAGCATTAGAATTATCATTAAATGCTGTTTTCAAGGCTCCAAATACTGTCCTAACTAGAGATTGTGACTTATTAGATGTATGGCGTGGTGATGTAATAATGTGAATAAAATGTTCTCGTGACTACATATGATGAAAGACTATCTAGGCAAGGTGCATTATGTGACCCCAGTCAAAGGTTCATTTGGCAGTTTTGGGGCCATAGGGAAAGAAACTCAAGGACGCATCTTACTATTCTTCGACTAAGAACATTTTGCCATTGAAGGGTGCATCTTCCCAATACTTCCAGTGGAGATTTAAAACAAATATATGATTTTATGTAACGTATTCAGTGCAAATTGAAAAGTTTCACTGTACTTTTTGTGGAAATTCTTTAACAGATCCCTTCATCTTAATTAAAGTAAAAAAATCTGCGTAGGAAATTAAAAGATGGAAGGATTTCCATAACTGATATTCAGATTCTATAGGTCAGTACAGCAGATGCAGAGTTGTTTTTTTTTTGACAGTCTGCAATGGACCAATCCATGTAATAAGCAATACAAAAAGTGACTTAAATAAAAAACCATTTGTAATTAAAGCAAATGTCTGCAACAGAATAAGGTATGCTTCTGATGTAGTGTTAAATCTGAGTAAAGCAAAAAATATTTAGAAAAATATTCTTGCATCTTTGAAGTTTTAAAAGTTATTCTGATGTTTCATTGTACCAAACACTGAAAATGCCTCTGATGACAGAGCATTCGCTGAACTTAAATACAACAGATGCGCACCTCCTTCTAAGTCCCCCTTCAGCTGACTGAAAACACATGTACAATTGTGAGGATCCAGAAATAGATCTATCAATATTTATATTGGGAAAAATATTGATCCACATATTTGAAATAGAAACTAGTTTAATACTAATTTTCTGTATTATTATAATTATATTTTTTTATCAAATAAAACTTGTTTAAAGTAAGCAAGAGGAAGAGTTTCTGATCCTTAAAATTTTTAAATTTATAATTATTAGGTAAAAAAAAGAATAAGGCACTTAAAAAAGAATAATGTTCTTAACCTGGAATCTCATAATTCTATAATTAAGTCGAGTTCATGTTTAGTTAAAATTAGCTAAATAGAGAATAGTTAAATTATGTTTAAGTACACATAAATTCTACACTTCATCTGCCCCGACGGCCCGTTAGTTCGGATACGCCGCCGAATTTTCATCCGCCAAAAAATATGCGGCGCGCCGCATTAGCCGCCGTATTTTGTTCGCCGTTAGATTAATTGTCGCATTACTTAATCTTGCTGCACATTACCTTGCTGACCATACCAGCTCTGTCTTGAAAAGGTTTTCTGTTGATCACAAAAAGCTGTTCATAACTAGCTGCCATGATGGTGCTGCAAATATGATAAAGACTTCAAAGCTTTTGAAGGTTGACTCTTATCAGCACTGTACAGCACACGCATTGCACCTTCTGCTTACTTCAGGCAGCATCAATAAAAATGAAGATGTTCTGCAGATACTGCAAAAGTGCCGCAACATCGTAACTGCACTTCATTTCAAGACCGCGATCATAGAAGACGAAGCAGCATTCACAGAGGATAAACAAATGATAAAGACCCTGAAAGATGGCATGTCTTCAGTGTGTGAATTGCTTCTTGTAGTGCATCAGTAGTGGATGCCTCTGAGAGCAGCACTAACGCCATCGTTGACAGTCATAGACACAAGCATAAGTCAGTGAAGGCATCATGTCCAACGCGTTTGAATTCAACACAGGTGATGATTCAGTCTATACTTGACTTGAAAAGAGAGGTTCAAAATACTCTCAAGCGTATTGGTCGAGTTGATATGTGTCTCCATGAAGATGAAATTAACTTTTTTAATGAACTCGTTACATTTCTGAAACCATTTCAAGACCTAACTGATCTCTTCAGCTTTTCATTGCCAACCATATCAACTATTCCACTAGTGAAAATGCACATAAGAAATATCTGCACTGCATCAAATGCTGATGATGGCAAGATACGAATGACCAAGCTGACAGTTCTCAACCATCTTGACCATCGATTTCCTGTAAATTATCACATTAAGCTGCATCAGCTGCTTGATCCAGGTTCCAAATCATTGTTTCCACGGTCAGAAGCAACCACAATTCTGGAGAATGTCACACAGTCAGCAATGGCCCGTGGATTCATCATGTCTAAAGCTGATGTATCGCATTCGCAGCTAGTCAGTGAACATGTTTCTGAAGAAACCCGATGTAAGCGATTTCGAATGAAGCTGACGAATGAGCTGAAAACTGAGCAGTCACCTGACGATTGTACTAATAAGGTATTCTATGTTAATTTATTGACATTGAAACAGTTTTCGTTTTATTTTGCTCTCAATAGACCACTCAGTTTGCAGTAATTGTTTTTTAATAGGCCTACATATACTGTGTACTATAATGAAATGTTTTATAAACTAGCAGTTAGTAATGTTATGTTTTGATTTTTTAAACATTTATTTCAGATGGCAGTGGAAATTGCGAACTTTTTGACGGCGCCTGTTTTTCAGTTTCATGATGTTCTCGCTTTCTGGCGTAGCAGTGTTGCATCATCCTCGTATCCACAACTTACCTCAACTGGCTCGTCTTCACCTATCATCATCTGTACCAGTGGAGTGCATGTGTTCAGTTACTGGTTTGATAATGAACAGCAAACTATCAAGCCTAACAGATGATAAACTGCATCGCGTTTGTTTTATTCATGACAATTATAAACTGATATTTTAAGTGCTTATCAAGGTATTTATAGACAGAAACTGAATGAATGGAATGTATTCATGCACTGTATTAGTAGGAGATCATATAAAACTGTTTTTTCTGCTGTTTTAAGTAATAAAACTTTTCCCCAAGTATTGTAAAAGTGTTTTATTGCTGAAGTTTTATCAATTCATTATTGTTTAGGCTTCAGCCGAATTTTAGCCAAATATTTCGTAATCAGCCGAAAATGACACTTGACTCTATTTACGGAGAAATTCGGCTAATCCGGATATCAGTCACAAATTTTTGGCAGGTCTACCCGTTAGGGCTACGGGAACTATACTTAAATGGTGGGACGGATGGCCAAGTGGTGTAGATACTCGACTGTCGACCTGAGTTCGATACTCTGTGAGGCCCATGGAATTTTTTCCAGGTGAAATTTGGTGCAAAGTACCTGGAATTCTACACTTCATCTGCCCTGATGGCCCGTTAGGGCTAAGGGAACTTTCCTTTTTACACATAAATTCTAGATTTAGAAAAACTGATTATCAGTATATTTCTTTATAAACATCCATTAATCTTCTTTAAACAATTATATAAACAAAAACGCTTAAAATTTAAAAGATTTATATTATTATTATTAGCAGTCAGCAGCTTAAGATCCTTAAGCAACTTCTTTCACTATTTATTCTATAGTAAAACAAAATATCAAAATAATATTTCAATGAAAAGTCCCAGTTGCAGTGCACTTTAATTATCTTTGTTTTATGTACAGTCAAATTTCCAAGAACAAAGCCTATCTGTTCTAGAATCTTTTAGCATTTCATATTGTACAAGTTCTATGACAGTTTTCTTCTTTTTAAACTTACAGAAATTGGATTAATTGAATCCAGGGTTCTATAAACTCCATTTTTTAATTGAATTTTACATAACATCCACTTGATTTCTAAGAAATATATTTGAAAGGCAAATAAACAAACTTGTTCTTATATTGAAAAAAAATAATACCAAATAGAAAAAAAAAGCAATTAAAATGACCATATAAAATAGTAGCATAAAAACTTGCAAACAACTACATAATTTCATGATCCTAGCAATGGAGATTTAGAATGTAAAAACACAGACAAAATGTGCTGGGCATTCAGAAAAACCGGTTGGACTACAAGACATGAATTGCCAAGTTTTGGGCTTTCCAATTCAGAGATATGTAAATAAAGTCACTGACTTAGCTATTTCTTTCTCACTTGCCATTGAATAGTACTTTTTAAAAAAAGTACTTTATTTTTTATTCAAATTTAACAAAAATATTTATTTTATTCTTACAAACATAATATTTACAGTAAAATCAGAAAACAAAGACAAAAAATTGCAGCACATCATTTACATGTTTCTAGCAGAAATGTGTGAGATTTATTGAGCTGTTATAAAGTGCTTAGCTTTCACACTGTCAAACTTAAGTGTTAAGTTGATGAGATATTATACATGAATTTCAGAGAAAATAATAATAAGGTTAAATGATGTACATGTACAACAAAAATACAACTTTTTTTTTCCCTGGTTATATTTTGTTAACAGCAACTGCACTGTCATATAAGTTGTCAAAATGGATATCAGAAGAGAACACCAATTGTTTATAAATTAATTTATGAAATGAAATGATAAATCTGAAAATAGTTTAAAAAAATAAATAAAACAGAAAATGAAAAAAGTAGTGAGTCACTAAAACAGAATCAATATTTTCTAAATAGTAGAGCAATCTTATCCATTAAACCAAAAAATGGGGAACAAAAAATTCTAGAGATGAACAAAAATGCAAGAATTAGAGTGCAATACATTGTATCTGATATATTTCACTCACATCAGTTTATTTCTTTGAAATGTAAGAAGGGACAAATATTTAAAAAGTAATAAAATGTACATCCTGAAAAATATGCTTCACATTTTAAGTAAAAAATGTATGTACAAATTCTGTTTTTAAGTCAAAGAATATTTGCTGACAGCTTCTGTACTTGTAGTAAGTAGATATACATTAAGCACTCCTGTTCTTCAACTTTGTTACAAGGAAAAATAAGTGCATAATAAACTTAATGTATTTGTTATGTGTGGTTAGACTTTATGCTGACAAAGACTACAAATACATTTAAAGGGAACAAGAGTCAGAAAAGTAATTCCAAATAATTATATTAAAATTGTAACTTCACCACCATAAAAGCCAAAATTACTTATCGGTACATCAATACACACCACATAATCATTTTTTTGTACTGTCTTAATTTCCAAGTCAGATGTTCCTAGATGTCCAGTATAGACGTGAGAATCAACAGATGAACCCGTATTTAGATATCCAGACATATGCATGTCAGAACAATGTTGAACTTCTGATGGAACTATTCTTGTTTTGTGCATTCTATTAATTTTCTTCTTCTCAAAACTTCCAAGATGAGAAAGTTCAACAGGATTTGTCAGATCCTGAGAAGTCAACTGTACACAACACAAATGATTTAAAATGTCTTGGTCAGTTTGTTCCACTGCTTGGCCAGCGCAAGATTCATTAGATTGAATAAAAACATTAGTAGAAGGTAACACTGGATTTCTTTCAGCACTGGACAAACAGCTGCATGTAGTGTAGTTTTGGTTTTCTGGCTCCATGAGTTCACTGCTAGACATGTTACGTTCAGGTGATGAGTTGGTGTAATCAAACTTGGAGGAAAGGCACTTTGTTTCATGGTAAGTACTTCCACCAAGAAATCCTAAGTTTCTTGATTGGACAGGTTTGCAATTTTGGGGAAGTGTATGTTCCTGATAATTTTTTTTGTAATGGAGCTCAGAAGTTGATTCTTGAAATCTCAATACATTCTTCTGCTGTTCATGCGGCTCAATTTGGCCCCCAGGTGTCAGTTTAAACTTGTGTAATAAACTTTGTAACTTCTGGTGACTTTTTAATAAGAGGGGAAAAGGCTGAACTAAGTTTTCACTATCAAGTTTTTTGCTCAATGTAGTGCCTTCCAATTGTTTAAACTGATGTTGCTGCTCAATATTTGCAAGTAGCTGGTTAGAAGAGACAAGTGGCAAGATGGAACCAGCCAACATAACACAATCAGCTTCATTATGTAGGATGAGATAAGGTTGTTCAAGTCTTAAGCTACTGATGATATGTGAGATGTAGAGTTCCATGTATTGTCACAAGTCAGGAAAACGTCCAGGGTCTTCTCTGTAATGTGATGGTATAAGAAACAAACTTATGTCCAAATCATTTTTCCACTCAAAACTTGTAAATGTGACTTTTGCAGTGATTGTTGGGAAAACAGGAATTTCTGAAATAAAAAAAAAAAAATCAGATTCTGACATTTAAATAAGATGTTGGTCTTATTTAACCCATTGGCCAAAAATAAATCTCATTACAATAAAACTCTCATTTTTTGGTGGGCTATTCATTAATGAATTACTTTTCAACTAAAAAACTTAATTGTATCTAAGTTTTAGATACTTAATGATTTCATTATTAAGTCATTTTCAAAGATCATACAACAATATTCTATGAAATTTTTTAATGTTAGTTTTCAAGTGGTATTTTAAAATTTAATTAATTTCATTTTCATTAAAAGTGTCAGGTTAAAAAAGTCAATACATTTTTTGGTTTAGTTAACCTGGAAATATTGTCAAAGTATTCTGAATAATGTAACATAATATAGCATTTTTAATTCAGATAAGCAAATGATGATTTGATTATTAAGATGAGGTATATGTGGCATTTTCAGTCAGAATGAGCCACCTGCCATGGAAAATGAAGATGCAAGCCAAGTTCAGTGTTGTTGTCAAGCATAAGTCAAGGCCTTTAGGTTTATTAGAGAGGAAAAAAAAGGATAAAGACAGTTGGAACAATTTCATGTATGGATTAACTTATGATTCTCCCACAGATCAAAAGTCTAAGCATCTTTCTTTTGAGATGTTAATTATTATTCCTTACCAATTCTAACTGGAAAGCCAGGGGGTAACTTAGAGGTCATGAAGTCTCTTAACTTCTGAAACTGTTTGAAAGGTGCCACCACCTCTAATACATCAAGTAATCTAAGAAAATGAAGAATAAAACAAGAGCAATGATAGGAAGTTACTGGTGTCAATGAGCTATAACTCATTAAAGTTTACTTAGAAATACTTACACTTCTACAGTCATTGGAAATGTATCACTCTGAAATATGAAGAAAAATAAATGAATATGACCCAGTATATGTACTACATCATAAAAACTAAATACTGACAAGTTTGCAAGATTCAATCTCATGGGCTAAAAACTTTTAAATTCAGTTTGTAATATCTAACAACAACATAAATGCCAATAGAATTACAATTAAACCAGAATCTTTTTAATATAAACAAATATAATACACATTAAATATTAAAAACTTTATAAGCAATTATATATTTAAATTTGTCAAAAATTAAAGTTTAAAAAAATAGACATTTTTATTCACAAGAGACTTATTTATGAATCATACAATATTGTATGGAAACAACAGAATCATACAATATTGTATGGAAATAAACAACAGAATCATACAATATTGTATGGAAATAAACAACAGAATCATACAATATTGTATGGAAATAAACAACAGAATCATACAATATTGTATGGAAATAAACAACAGAATCATACAATATTGTATGGAAACAACAGCCTAAGAAATAAAAAAACTGCACCACTACAAAAGATTTTTGTGTGCATTTTATTACATGTGCTCTATTACATGTAGTAATTTTACAACTGACTTCAAAAGTACATACCATAGCTACAGTTGCTTTAAAAGCTTTTGAACTTTCCTTAGATATCCATTGACGCCCTAGACAATGAGGGTTCCCAGGTGGAGATGAAATGTAATCAATCCAGCTAAATCTTGTTTGTTCTGGAGGCTGCAATGACCTGCGTCTCTCCAACTAATACAAGTAAACAAAAATACAACATATACTGAAGGTGTACTCTTAAAAAAGTACTCGTATAATACAGTGAAAAAACAACTGAATAAATTTTCAAAGTAGATAAACAATAAAAAAAAAAATACCCCATTGGATGCTTCTGCACTATCCCATGAACCTTTACTAAAATTCTCCATAATAGCTTTATTTTTCTGAATGTCTTCATTAGATAAATGTTCACGTCTGAGAAAAAAACAATTAAAAAAAATTTTGGAATACAATGTTTCTAGAATAATAGACATTTTTTGTAAAGAACTCAATTAAAGATAGTTAATAAATTTAAAAAATCTTTACCATAATAAAAAAAATTATACCTCTTTTTGGACTCTAGAATTAAATTGTTGACACTATAAAAATCAGATTTGTAATCTCCAACAAGCTCCTTGACATTGAAAAAAAAAAATTATGTTTAAAATTTACAAGTATATGCAAATGTATAGTGATATAACTAAATATTAGCATTAAACAAGTACCAATAATTACACATTTGATAAAAGCTCTCAGCTATGATAAATATTACACGAGATAAAAAAATGAATAATGAGTGCGATGATATAATTCTGAGAAAACTTCATATTCTAAAGCCAATTTCTCTGAAATTTTTTTCCCCATTACAAGTTAAGTTTTAGACTATTTGAATGTGGATGTAACACTCTGGATATCGATGTCTACTAATTCAAAAATTGTAAAAGCTAAAAAGACTTAAAATGGCAAAGCAACAACCTTTAATGAAGAAAATATGGGAACATCTAAAAGTTCCAACAGATAAGATATGGGGAAACTTGGTAAAGTTGCCCCTATAAGACACAAATGGCGAGAAATCATGCTATTGTCAGTCCCAGACAAATCTTGACTAGAATACTACTTTAAAGATGCCCAAGACAATAGAGTACAAGCAAAACAAGTAGGCTTTCAAAAAGACAAATCATGCATAGATGAACTAGAAACTATCATTCAAGAAAAATCACTTGAACAGTAGTCACCACTGTACGTGACAATTAGTAAATTTTGAAAAAGCTTTTGACAGTGTGGACAGAAAGACCTTATGGAACCTGATCCTGCATTATGTACGTCATCTAAAAATTCAACAGTATCATACAAAAACTATAAGAAGACCCAACCTGTCAAGTTGTACAAAATTGCAAGCTGACAGACCCCTTCAAAGTGAAGGCAGGAGTGTTGCAAGGTGGCATGCTATCTTCAATCATTTTCCTGATTGCCATTGATTGGATAATGCGCAGAGCAAAGGGAGATAGAAACACTGGCATCCAGTTAAACCTCACACAGAAATAGAATCTCTTTCATTTTGCTGATGACACAGTCCATCTGTCACTTAAGATCAACACTAAGAAAACTGAAAACTAACAAGAAAGCCTGATACAACTTAAAGGATTAAACATTAATAAAGCATCCTGCTTCCCCTACCTTGGCTGATGAAGACATAAAACACAGAATTGTCCAAGGCAAAAGTAACCTTCTATATACTAAAACCCAATAGCAATCAAAAGTTTTTCTCCACAAATGTAAAAATGAGAGTCTTTTACACCAATGTCAAAGAGGTCCTCCTATATAGATCTGAAAAATGGAGAATGACAAACCACATTTCGAACAAACAACAAGCATTTGTGAATAGATGCCTGCACCACATAAAGAATATCAGGTTGCCTGAAAAGATTCCCAACATCACATTGTGGGAGAAAACTAAACGATTGCCAATAAATCAAGACAAGCTAATGACGATGGATAGGTTACACTCTCCGAAAACCAGTTGACAAAGTTACTTAACAAGTAAAGAATGGAACCCAAAGGGGAAGAGAAAAACAGGGAGGCCAAATCAGAAGAGGAGATGAAGTCGAAAATGAAGTAAAAGAGGTAGGGATGTCATAGGCCCAGCTCAAGAAGACTGCCCAAAACTGTGTCTGCTGGTGTGATACCATTGAGACCTAATGTTAAAAGTAAAAAAGAATTATTTGTATTCAATTTTAGAGATTTATTCTTCCTTAAGAAAAACAGCATTGTCTCAACTCTGATCTTAGACCAGTAAATTAATAATTGACATTAACATATTTATTACATGTATAATGTTGATAAAATAGGGGAAACGGTCAGAAACTTACAGATTTATCTTCCCTAAAAAGCCAGCCACTTTGTGCCCTAGTAAATGTGATCTTCTTTGTTGACATCTGAGCTGCTACAATGTCACTGCTCATCAAAATATCTACCTCCTCTTCTAGTTCAATGTCACTGTCCTAAAGTTAGTAAAGAATGTATTTTAATGCCTAAAAAACTTTTTTTTATCAAATCAAAACAAAATAGAAAAAAAACCTGAGCACTTGAGAGTTTAGCTATGAGTAACATGTGTTCTAATGAGACTAACATGGTTTAAAAAGAGTGTTAAAACCTCATTTAATAAATTTACATAAATATTAAGCAGTTTATACAATGATTAACACAAATAAGATACAGTACTAATTTTGCTAAACAATAGCATTGATAAGATACATTGTTTCTATGGGCTCATGACGAGCAGCGGTAAAAAGGCTCCAAAATTGTAACCAAATTTGGTGGTTTTGTTATATCTGAGAGGTTTTGACTGGTTTTATTGTCTATATAATTGTGTTTAGTTAAGCAGGGTGGATGTAGGAACTTTCACCAGGACCTGAAAAAAAATCACACAACACAATCCATCCCAGTTTATATAGTTTAATACTTAAAATCCTACAAAAATACAAAAGGGAAAAAAATGCTGCATGATAAAAACAGTTCAGTAAGATTATTTAGTGTCTCATATGCTATAGAAAGATTAGATTAGAAGACAGACAAATAAAATTCTTATATTTAGGAATTAAAAATATGTGAATTAACTTCAACTAAACTTACTTCATATCTTACTCTCTGATAGACTTCAGCTTTGTTATCTAAAACTTTGAGAATATGACTTGGTCTAGCATCTCCATTGAATAAAAATGTTATGTCTCCTCTTTCCCAACGCATCTCTGTAAAATCTACTAAAGTTGTGTCTAGCCTGAAAAGCAAAATATATAAGGCTTAAGTTATTAATTAACAAAGAAAAGAATAAATTGCTCAATAAAGCCTATTTATAAGAATTGAGCAATATATAGCCATGCATAAAAAATGTGATATATTCTGACCCAAACTTTACAACAATTTATCTGATGATGAAAATTACCTAATTTTGCAGCCTTTCTTTCTAATTCTACAGATGTCTGAGGGCAAAATTCTTGAGACAAGAGGCACTTGAAGAACAATTTTTATCAGAACAGAATTAGTATATTTTATTCATTATGGTACATAGGACATCAAAATAAAAATAAAATTTCTAAAAAACAAAAAAAATTAATGAAGATTACTCAAGGACACAAGAATGTCAATTATACAGTTATTCTCCATTAACCTTCTCATTATGGGAGCAATGTGAAGGTCTGCTTTTCGTTTATTTGAATATTTAGGTCATTTGTGTAACTATTTTCCTGTGTGGAGAGGCCGTACTCCCATCGGGCGCCTCCCCAGGTGGCGGATAGAGGAAATCTCGCCAGATATGGTGAGTGCCGATAAAATAAAATTCTCGGGGTGGACCAAAGCAGGCAACTACTGCCTTGTAGTTAATGGAAGGATCCACAAAGGCTAAGGGACCCAACCTTAAACAAAGGCAGCTACCCACAAGGCTGTGAGGGGCAACACCCTAGTGGTTGTGCACAGGGCTAACTACCCAGTCATGTAAAAAAAAGCAAGTTACGAAAGCCAAACAACTATTTAAGAACCGGACAAATTTAAATGGACATGATTACTGGCTAGCGACTTGGAATGTATTAAGTCTCTACAGAGCAGGAGCCCTAACCCGCCTCACTGAACAGCTTAGAAAGTACAAAATAAAAATAGCAGCACTTCAAGAAATCAGATGGGAAAATTCAGACATACTAAAAACAACAGAGTATACCATCTTTTATAGTGGGAATACCACAACTACACTAGGAACAGGATTTGCTGCCAGTAAAAACATCCTCAATCAGATAATTGGCTTAAAACCAGTCAACGAAAGATTGTGCAGCCTCAGGATATATGTGGTAAAATGTTCAACATGACCCTAATATGTGCCCATGCACCCACTGAAGATTCAGAAGAGAATACCAAAGAGGAATTTTATGATGCCCTAAAAGGATGTATGAAGAAGCACCTAGACATGATATTAAATTAGTGTTAGGAGACTTCAATGCTAAGATTGGCAAAGAAACAATATACAGACCAACAATTGGAAGCTGCAGCCGACACGAAGAAATCAATGATAATGGAACACGGCTAATTGATTTCACATCTGGCAAAGGCATGACCATAAGTAGCACTAAGTTTCCACACAAAAGAATACACAAAAAAACATGGAGGTCACCAGATGGGGTGACAAGAAATCAAATAGATCATGTGCTAATAGAAAGGCGACACGGTTTAGATATTCAAGATGTCAGACACTTCAGAGGAGCAGATGCCGACACAGACCACATGTTAGTCAAAATAAAGTATAAGCAAAAAATAAGTATTTTTCACAACACAAAAGCAAAGATAACAAACTGATTTGACTGTGAAAAACTAATAAAAGAGCCACAAACAAAAGAAAAGTATGCACAAGAAATTAAAAGCAAACTAGAAACACTAACAATAGATAATACTGAAAATCTAAATAGCCACTGGGAAAAGATTAAACAAACTATAAAAAAAACACAGCGGAAAGTGTCATAGGGTACAAGCAAAAGAAGAAAAGAGCTGAATGGTATGACGATGAATGCAAAAAGAAGTGGAAGAACGAAACAAATTGAGGATGATAATGCTACAGAAAGCAACCAGAAAGTCAACTCACACATACACTGAGGCTAGAAGGAAGGCTACTAAAATATGCAGAAAGAAAAAAAGTGAATGGGAAAAAGGAAAACTAGAGGAATTCTCAAAAGAAAAAGAAACAAGAGAATTTAAAGTAAACCAAGGATTTAGACAAGGAGACTCCCTATCGTGCATACTATTCAACTTAACCCTAGAAACAGTCATAAGAAACGTCCAGTTGGATAAGCGAGGAACTATAACACATTACCTCAGAAGTGAAAAAACAAAGTCTATGAAAACAGGAACAATATTTACAAAACCCATCCAGTACCTAGCATATGTTGATGACATAACATTGATAAGAAAGCAAAGCAATGATATAGCCAAACCATACATAGAATTAGAAACAGCAGCTGAGAAAGCAGGTTTAACAGTAAACAAATCAAAGACTCAATACATGCTATTACAAAGAAATTAAAAAGAAGGAAAAGAAAAATCATTCAAAATCAGTGATAGAGCATTTGAAAGTGTAGAAAACTTTAAATACCTGGGATCAACCATAAGTGAGAAAAATGATATAATGATGGAGATCAAAAACAGAATAGAAGTAGGGAACAGAATATATCACACACTGCATAAAATACTGAAAAACAGACAGATCTCCAGAAAACTTAAAAAAAACCATATACAAGACAATGATCCGACCAGCAGATACATATGGTTACGAAACATGGACCATCAGTAAACAAGCAGAAAATATGCTAAACACTTGGGAAAGGAAAATATTAAGGAAAATATATGGGCCAGTAAAGGACAATAACGAGTGGAGAAGTAGAACCAATTCAGAGCTGTATGAACTGTATGAAGAACCAAATATAACAGCTGAAATTAAAATGAATAGATTGAGGTGGGTAGGACACATAGAAAGAATGGAAAACAACAGAGGTCCAAAAGCAATATATAAGGCAACACCCAATGAGAAAAGGCCTAAAGGCAGACCAAGAAGCAGATGGTTGGAGGAAATGGAGAAAGACCTAAAGCCATAGGAGTGAGAGAGTGGAGGAAGAAGACCATGGATCAGGAAAAGTGGAGAAGTGTAGTATGGCAGGCCAGGGCCCTAAATGGGCTGTAGAGCCAAAGGAAGAAGAAAGAAGTGTAACTATTTTATTATGTAATAACAGGGAGGTAGAAACCTGACCCCCTATGTGAGGAATTGTCCTGTGGACATCAGCAGTAAATATTGCATAAGAGGTTCACTGTGCATGATGCCCTGTACCATTGTTAAAAGTTCACTGTGCATGCCCTGTACCATTGTTGAAAGTTCACTGTGCATGATGCCCTGTACCATTGTTGAAAGTTCACTGTGCATGCCCTTTACCATTATTGAAAGTTCACTGTGCATGCCCTGTACCATTGTTGAAAGTTCACTGTGCATGCCCTGTACCATTGTTAAAAGTTCACTGTGCATGATGCCCTGTACCATTGTTGAAAGTTCACTGTGCATGCCCTGTACCATTGTTAAAGGTTCACTGTGCATGCCCTGTACCATTGTTGAAAGTTCACTGTGCATGCCCTGTACCATTGTTAAAAGACACCGAGCTGAGTTCAGCATGTTGTTTCAAAAACAAACAAGCTTTACTAATTCTTCCACATTTGCATTATAATAAATATATTTTTACCATAAACAATTTAAAAATGATAAAACAATTATTTCTGGCTGATATGTGGGGAAGTAATTATTTTCAATAAGTACAGGAAGATTTTCAACAATGGTATAACTAAAGTCAACCCTCCACCCCAAAATTTCAATGTGAGACTTTAACATATTGTTAGTATTATAATTTGTTTTTATTACCTTGTTCTACACTTAAATACGTTATAGAAAAGATTTAAATGTAAAATTCACCTTCCAATTGCAGTTTTTGTTTGGTGAAAGTGATATATTCTTGATAGTTATGGATGTATGTTTATGTGAGACAATATTTCATTATTGATTACATCAATTATGATGATGTTCTAGGATGATGCTACATTTTTAATTTTATAACAATTTCTGGCCCTATATTATCTGGTTTTATGACTATAATTTGTGTCATTTAATTATGATTTTATTGAGACTTATTGAGTTTATATATTTTTATCATCTCTACTTATAAAAACAACATACATGAAAGATCATTTAATTTCCATGTTGATACAGAGATCATACTATTTAAGTTTGTAGTTGATATATAAGTATTAGGGTGGTGCTTAGGAACCACTAGAAATTAAAACCTTGATTTCTTTAGGTCTCACCCCTTTAAATTGTTCCTTTGGATGTAGAAACATCTAGAAAAAAAATTGGTGCTGATATCTTAATTTTTAGAGGTAGCTCAATGAAGCCAAAGTTTAGGTAGGCCACGTTCAACAAGTAAACAGATCATGCTTTTGGAATTTTTGGCTTTTTTAATCAAAGATAGTTTCTCAAACACAACATTAAACAGTAGAATGAATTATTAAACAAGCGCAAACAATCCTGCATCTACAATTTTCTACCTGTAATTATAGTTCAATGTTATCAGTCCGATAAGAAGTCACTTTGACAATGTCTGTTTCTTAGTGTCTGGACAGGATTGTCGATGCTGTTGAACAGTCTGCAGCAGGAACTGAAGTTGCTCCTCATCTCTGGTGAGGATTCTACTGTACTCTTGAATCAATGCTACACCCCTTTCTGCATGGTAGTTGACAATCTGAATCTGTCGAACGGTCTCCAAAGATAGCCGATAATCTTCATGGTTGCTCCATTCATCTGGGTCAGCATCCAGGAATCCATTCTGAAGCTCCATCATGTCAAAGAATCTCTTAGACTTTGGCGACACAAAGTCCTTGAGCCTCCTGTTGTTGAAGTATTCCAAATCAACAGAGATTAGCTTGATGTCCTCTGGCTCCTCATTACTGCTTTCATTCATGGAATTTACCATGCGTCTTTTTGTTTCCGCCGATACCTGATCATCAAAGAATGCCAACCCAACCAATTCAGGAGACAGGTACCAGAGGTGCTTTGAAAACTATTTGGATGCAGCACTGGAAACAGCTCTGTTGATTCCGGAGTAGCTGAGAATTGATTGGAGCAAAGCATATCATTGTATGGAGCAGCGGCTGCCAGATAAGCCGTGAACCAGGCTCTCATGTAGACACGTACAATAAAGATGCACAGCTCTTGAAGATCTCTCTCTTCCTTAGTTGTCAGTCTGAATTGCCCTTTAAACATCCATATCTTCAGGCTGTACAGAACCTTCGACATCCAGCGAGCATGGTGCATTGCTTTAAGAGCAATGAAGTGCAATCCTCTTTCAGGCACGACCCCAAGAAATAGCAGAGCAAGTTCCAGGAACTCTTGATAATAATCTCTTGGCTGCTGCTCTTGAATATGCTTCTGAGCAAATTCAATCAGAGAGTTGCGCACATCTTCCAGCGAAGAAGACACGTATGAAATTGTCAGTGATATTTCATAGTTTGCTCTGTCAATGAACTGCCAATGATCCTTGAAGCGTTTGAATAGCAGAACCTCAGGAGATGAAGTGGCACCTAGACAGACTTGGAAGACTGCGCCCAGAATCAGTTCCATAATGTGATGTCTGCAAGCAAGTGATAGAAGACCTCGCTGAAGTTTTTGCTCCAGCAGGATGCATGTACCACTAATCCGACCAGTGTTGGAACTAGTAGTATCAAAGCACATGCCTCTGATCTTTTCACTAACACCACAGTCTTGCAGAGCTTGAAAGACAGCTCCGGCCTGTGCAGCACCAGTTCCGGAAGGCAGTTTCGCAACAGTTAACAACTGTGATGCTCCTTTCCCAGAAACAATTACAGGATGCATTCTTTATTTGTGAGATCCGGAATCAACTTTCCATCCCAATGCACAACCATAGGATAATCAGCTTGGCACGTTGCCAATAGTTTCTAGGTGGTGTAGGTAGGCCTATACTGTGTTGCTAATAGTTTCTTTATCTAGGCCTACTAGGCCTGCTGTGTATTAAATTACCACTTCCAGGCCTATTTACATGTTTTATATGCTTAGTACAGCAGTGTAGGACAATCCACATAACTTGAATTAATTTTATACAGTGTAGTACACACAACAACAGTGCAGTACACTATGTGTTTTCATCACGGTCCAATACTCCTAAACTTTGACGCCATTGAGCTACCAGTAAACATAAACTGAATACCTTAATATTTTATTTTAAGAGTTTCTATACATAAACGAACAAAAATAGGGGGTGAGAGCAGAGATTTTTGAAAGTTCGTTTCTAAGCACTACCCTAATAAGTATACAATAAATAAAAGCTACATTAACATTCCACACTCAGGTCCTCATTAAAAATATAATAACATATAATATAATAACAACTTTATCAAATCTTCATCTATAGCCTCTTTTTATATTCTGATAAAATTTTCAGTTGAAAATAGGGTTTAAAAATCAAAATGGGGAAAAAAATCATCCTTTTCTGATTAATAACTTTTATATATCAGATTTATAACCATAATCTTTTTACATATAAAAAAGATAATTTGTTTCTATGTAATAATTTGTATACTTTAAGTAGGTATCTCTAATACTTCAAAAGTTACAGGCATTTTTGTGACCTCACCCGCTTTTTCAACAAAGTTTTTGATTTTAGCTCAAAAATCCTTAGTAATTGCAGGTGATCTATAGTTTCCCCCCTGATTAACCAGTGGGTTAAGCAAAAAAAATGTTACTTGAGTTGCATGTCAAATGATCAACAATCATTTACCAAATTTATAATTAATAATATACTTTTACTAGCTTGATGTTAACAGTACTATAACCCAACATCCCATATCTTTTAAGCAATTTTATTTAATTAATGAGTTTCCTACTATGGACACATATACTGTTGTATACCTACCCCAACTTTGAAAATCCCATTTAAGCTCTAAATCAAAATCACCGATTTCTCTTAAAGCTTCAATCAACATTGGTCGTCTTTCTTCTAGAGCTTCCCGTGACTGTTGTTTGAGTTTTCGTAAAACAGTAAGAACTGTAGACACAAAATATTATTTTAAACTGTATGAAATATTTGTTTAATAAAATATAGTTGACAAATTATTTTTCATATGTAGCCTAACAATCATTGTATTTAATCTTTTCAAAATGCTAATTAAGACTTTAAAAAATAGAGCAATAAAAATAATGAAACATTAAAAATATACTTGTCTGTCTGTCTCCATAACTAATAGCTTCAGCAAGTGGTGTCCAACCAAGGGCATTTTTTATTTTCACTGGAGCACCATGAGCAAGTAACAAATGTATACATTCTGAAAATAATTATTACAATGTGTTTTTTTACAATATAAATTTGCAGTTAAAATATTAGCTTCCTTAAGATAACCGTTGGAGATACCAAAAGAATATTATTTTTATTTTCATGTTTTCCACTAAAGTAAACTATACTTCCCCCCCACCACCACCAAACATTCACAAATTCCCTATTCTTAAAAACAAAATGTAAATATATTACCTTTATGCCCCAACATAACTGCAATATGAAGAGGTGTATTGCCTGAATAAAGAAATTAATGTTATCTTAATTTATAAGACAAAAATGATTAAGAATGCATAAGCTACTAATGTTAAGTTTCAAAATTTTAAGTGTTATGGGTAATAGTGATATAACAAAATACAATGGAACATTATATTGAGACTATTGTCACTATTACTATATGGTCATTAGGTCAAGGTGTGGTCAACCAAAACCTTAAAGATCCTATGCAGCATTTCAAATTTTGTTTAGGATTGTGTGAGAGAAGCAAAAGGTAGTGGTTCTTTGCAACTAAACCAACAGCAATCAATAGCATTTGTTTATAAATATGCCTCAAGCCTCCCTTCCTCCAGCACAAACTTTCATCCTGGAGTTGTGGAGAGACTTTGTCTCATTAGACTATTTGTAGTTAATGAACCCATTCATTCACATCTCATCATCGGTGCCATGTGTCACATAAGGACTGCCAACTCTGATTTTACAACCAGTTCTAGAAACATGTGTAGCTTACTGTTAAAGTTTTCCTGTATGAAGTGAAACAGTTTCATACAAATTTGCAAAAGAATTGCCCAACAACTATTCTCCTGTTTTGCTTTGTTAGTTGTCCAAACATCAGAATACAAAAGCGTGATAAGGTGACTTTGATCGTGTCTTCACTGCAGCTGAGACCAAGGCATGTTTCTCAGATTTCCATCAGCAGAAGGATCTTCTGAGTCACATTTACCTTAAGTCAAGATAGTACCCGGTATGTTTCTGGAGCTACTATCTTACACCACAAGCTGATGCAGTAACCAACCAATTTGGTTGTTTTCTGAAAAGTACTAATCAATCTCCATATCTTCTCAGTCATGATCATATAATACTTACTTTGGCAGCACAAATCTTAGAAACTGTATTTTAACATATGAAATATTTGAAGAGTGATAACAAAGTGCTTACTAACACCAATTTGCAAGATCGCTTGCATTTGTGCCTCAAACCTTGTTTCTCACTTTGACAAACTATCTATAATTTATAAATAGGCGGCATCAGAAGTCATTAGTAAGAAGAGATAAATAAATAAAAATTAATTTCAGTTTCAAGGGTTTTATGGAGTGTGAAAAAGTAAAGAATTTTTTCTTCGGAACAACAGATGATGATTGCAGTTAATAATTAAATTATGGCCCTTGCCTTGACCATTGCACATTCCTAAAAGACCTAAGCTAAGACTAAGTTAGACAATAGCTTTACTTTAACGCATTTAATTTTGAAATTATTTCATTAATTGTTCTTAAATAATATTATCTGTTTTATTACTAGGTTAAAATTCAGACTGAATGAGTCATTGACTCATTGTTTTTTGTCTTTTGAATTGTTACTAGGCCTACTATAACTACGATAAGTATGACTAGTATGAGATATGTAATATGTTGAAATTATGTTCATATAATATATTGACTCATAATAATTAAATTTACGCACTAGCTCCACGTCCGTCATACGACGGACGATGTATTTTTTTTTACCGCTTCCGTCAACAATTGCATAGCCGAGCAATTATGCATTAAAATGAGAGGTTAGTTTGTGTGGCGCGCTAGTAATGTAGGTTATTCGCTTGGCTGAGACCCAGTATGGCTAGCTATGTGCGGGTTCGATTCCTGATAGAGACATACATTTTTTTTTTCAGATTTTATTTTTCAGGATCAGGGTTAGGGATAGGGTTAGGGTGTGGAGCAATATCTATTGATGGTCATTTTTTAATAAATCATAATTTTTTTTTTCCAGATTTTTTTTTCAGGATTAGGGTTAGGGTTAGGATTAGGGTTAGGATTAGGGATAGGATTAGGGATAGGGTTGGGGTTAGGGATAGGATTAGGGTTAGGGATAGGATTAGGGATAGGGTTAGGGTGTGGAGCAATATCTATTTATGGTCCCCGAAAAAAAAAATATCTCCGATTTTTAACAGTAAATGACGTCATCAACGTCTGCAGTAAATAAGAGTTCTCATTCATTCTGTTTACTCTTTAATTGTGTTAAAACGATCGCCGATTTTGAGCACCATCATTGTGTAAGTAATAATATCATAATATAAACTGCATTTATAACTTAACATCATAAGAGTTCATTCTGTTGACGGAAGCGGTAAAAAAAAAAATACATCGTCCGTCATATGACGGACGTGGAGCCAGTGCGTTAAATTTAAGTCATGTTACTAATGATATATCCTTATTATACATTTTTTTAAAATGTATCAAATGATAGGTATTTATTGATAATGGTGGTATTCAATTCATGAATTTGAATGACATTTAAGTGAATCGTGAATGCATTTGTATGGTCCAACTATGTTTATAAAGACTTTATTAAGTCATGGAATTATTGGAATATTGTTAAGACCTTCAAATTTTCATAATATTACTGCTCCATAATCACTAAATAGACATTATTCTCAAATCTATCATGTTTAAATTTTTTTTACCGTGGACGTCTTTCTGAGATACATCACAGGTTCTTATTAGCTTTGAAACTAGTTTTACATCATTGTTAAATACACTTTGATGCAATGGGAACTCGTACGTAGCCATCTTTATTTACAAAATTCACAGCTCACAAAATCACTTATCTATATTTTAAAAAAGAATGAAACAAAAGAGGACTCACTCTGATATTACCAGTGTTACCACGCTAAAAATATGAAAAACCAAAGTTGGGACCATTAAAAAACCCAAGAAAACCCAAGGTCAGTTTTTTTCATTGTTGTTAATAAAAAAAAAAGATAACATAAAACAGTATATAACATAATGTAATTGAATCGTGTGTTGTTGTTTTTTTTTATCCAAAAAGTGTTTATTTATCTTTTTGGTTTTTGAAACTGTTAGTAAAAAAATATTGGGAATTATAAAATTTTTTTTTTTTATTTAATGTGTTTGTATATTATGGCTCAACCTTCTTCACCTAATTCCAAGTTCTTTCGACTCACAAAAAACGTACAGCTAACAGCTGATATAAATAGTGTTTAACCCTTGTCTCGACATGAGTGATTTGTAAAAGATAATTACAAGCCCAACTACCCCTCCCCCCCCCCCCCAAAAAAAAAGGTGATTAAAAAAATTGTTTTTGCAATTTGATATTGCATTGTTGTTAATTTTTTTTCCTTTTATACTCCTAGACATTCATGCCAATTTTTATTGAAATTGAATAACACTTAGAGGTCGCTCATCGAGACTGAAGTTTATAGTATCTTCTTCAATGACATGAATTCTTATAATTTAACATTCAATTAAACATTATCTAAAAATCAACATTAAACATTAAACGTTAATTACAGCGGAGTAGACATGTTGAAATGTTAAATAACATAAAATATAATGATGTGTAACAGTTACTGCTTGTTTATTCATGTATACAGTGTATTATAAACATACAAAATACGCTATACTGATGATCGTCAGTTCAACGCTTCTTTTATAACCTCAGTGTACTTTTCTTCAAATTTGGCCCTCTCTGTCTGTGATCTGCTACAACTTGCAGCAATCTCTGCATTTCAGATTATGTTTTAGTGATTGACTTATTAAATGATGACATCGGTGCAACTGACCGCTCGGCTGCATCATTGACGCCTTAAAGGAATCAACAATACAATTAGCTTCAGCAAATGACGGCAATAGATCCCAGGATACTGGGTCAACTTCATCGAAGCTGGTATCAATACCGACCGAAAGCATTGCAGATAGTGATGAGGTACCTACAAAGTGATACAGTTAGTGCGATTCTTCAATTTAAACACTCGATCCGTCCAATCATCGCCAGTCTTAAGCATCGCTTCAGAAACTTTTTTCAGAAAACAACGCAAGATAAAGCACCTCTGGACTACTATACCAAAGATGGTTTTCAAATTTCATTTTCGCAGCATCAGACACCGTTTTGTATATGACAGAATTTCGTGAGATCTGCTTGAATAACAATAGATCGTTAAACGGAGCATCACGACTCACAGGACATGTGAGTGGCAAACAAGCAGAATTCTTGCAAAATCTTTACCTCTGAAGGTGTGAGCTAGAACTGATTTCTAAAGAAGTAGATCTTGAAGCAGTATGTCACTTTCGCCATCCAGCGAACCATATGGTAATTGCCTAGCGCATGAAAGTGGTACGGTTGGTTGCTGACATTGACACCAAATACAAACAATCAGGTTTTGATCATCCCTCTGTAAACTTCACATGGTATGTAACTTGAGGCACTTGACAGTCTTGTAGGAATGACACAATAATGTGTTTGTGTTCCACCATAAACGGACCATCTGGTCTCGAATCCTCTAGCGGACAAAACAGCTGCTGATCAACCTTAGGCCAAAATCGTTAGAAACGTTTGAACAGTGGAATGTTAGGGCTGTTTGTGGAGCCACAGAGAAAAAACAACTCCAATGATAAGTTCATGCACATGATGTCGGCAGGCAAAATGTAACAGCTCCTCTTGCAAAATATACCCTTAGTAACACCAGTGTTGACGGATGTTGTGTCTAAACACATACCTCACAAAGTCTTAACAGATGTATTGTTGCATTGGCTTGTGCCTTACCAGCACGGTTGGTATTTTAGCTAAACCTAAAATCTTCTCAACTTCTTTCCCAGTTAAAACTACAGCTAATCTGTCTACGTGTGACTGCAGCTCTGGATAATCTGTAGTTTCCTTCATTATCTTTCCGTCCCAGTTAATGACTAAATTCAAATTCTGATTTCAAATTTCTTGTCTGGCATCGAACCCTCTGACAGAAGCTTCTTGAGGTAAACAGGAATCTCAATTTCAAAACCGTCGTCATCTTTACCTTCATCCTCACTTTCGCTGTTGTTTGTAGACCATTTAGTAAAAGCAGCCTTCAGATGTCTTCTTTCGTCTTCAACTACTCTTTGATTCTCTTAGACTGCTTTTCTTTATGAAAATCGTTAACAGTTACCTTAAGGCTTTCGGATATTGTCTTCTTCAGTACCTTGTGATTTTAGAAAACCATCTGCATAGCATGACCCAAGGATAGTAAGACATTACTAGGCTGACAAGAATCTGTTTGTCCAATCAACCAAACTTCATTTATACGTCTTGTCGATACAATTTGTGAATTACCACTTGATGTAGATGCCATAACAATTCAATAATTTGTAGTTAGTCAAAAACTACTTTATTATCTAGCAAACTTGAATAATAAAATTAGATATAATCTAAAATTCAAATATCACGGTATACTTCTAATTTTACAATGAACTAAAATTGCATTATAGCAAAAGCAAGCAAGCGAGACATCAGAACTGCCGCATTATCTCATACAGTGAAACTTCGGGTCGCTTGAGCTCTAAAAGTGGTCATTTTTTCAGAAAGTTTAGTTTTTCTTGGTTTGCTTGCCCAAAGGAAAAAAAATGAACCACAATGCATTGTATCGGAGAAAATTATTTTTTTACCATGTAATGATGAATCACCCTAACCCCCCCCCCCCGGGTCTGGGCACTCTGGGACATTTTTATGTGACACTTTTGTGTTATCGAGAAAAGACTAAACATGGGTCATACGATACTTTCTGAAAAACTCTAACCCCAAGATTCCCCAAGTACATTCCGCAACAACACTTTCTGTCTGCCCTCGCCAGTCGCCTCACCTATCGGGAGGTTTCTAGGCCCTACGTTCAGCCCCCCCCCTTTCCCAACAAAAATGGCCTGGATAAAGAAGGGGGACTTTTATAATAGGGGCCTCTATAAAGTACACCACGCTATTTTTGACCCCTCCACCCCCTGTCACAAAGTGTCTCATATCTCGGGACCCCCTCCCCCTAAAGTACGTCACACTTTCACAAATTTTTTTTAATTAACAACTAATTAAAATATAATCGAAAACTTAAAATGCACTTCACTATTAAACTTGCCTTAAAATATAAATATTAAAAGAACTATCCGATTATTATATGACTTTACTAGTAGAATAACTAATTGTCAACAGTTGTCACAGTTATTCTTTGAAACAGTATCTCAATCAATTGAATTTGAAAAAAAATTGCAAAAATTAGACTTGGCAATTATATTTTAAACATCATTTATCTGATACCTTTTCATTTACAATGGGTGAGGTCAACTTATAATCTTCTGATTATGCATTCTACTGACACAGGATAATTTTATGAAGTATATTAGCGAAACTTGACCTCAACCAGTGATTAAATAATAAAGATGGAAACAAAACAAAACAATGCAACTAAAAAAGGACTAGATTGACAAATTATGTGAGCAGCTCTTTTGCTATATTGAATATGTTTATAGTGGACCTGTGAATTATGTTTAATTAAAAAAATATTCACAAGACATCATCCATCCATGGTGAAGTGAAGTGTTCATTCATAGTTACGACTGACATAAATCTTTCCACATCATCGTTTCCTGGAAGAATAATTGCAGACAGATCAACTTCATCCTCATCTAGCCACTCAACATCCTCTGAATGTGTATTTTCCATTCTGCCAATAATTGCCATGAGTTCTCTTTGCCTTTTAGCAGCGATTTTCAAAGGACGGAGGCGTTTTATCTGAGTTGATTCAGGAAAATTTAGGGTTGGCACATTCTCCTGCGCCCGAGCTCTGTGTCGTCCTGTATGTTTCTTCAACATTGTTTGTGAGGCAAAGTATAAGTGACACACTTTGCAAATTCGATCATGTAAGCTGGTCTGCAAAGATGGACAATAAAGATCATATGGTTGCACTTTAAAAACTCCTGTTGATCTTGACATAATGTCATTAAATTTGAAAGTTTGTGCCACAAACAATGAATGAAATTTATAAGCATCGTCATCTGCTCTTTCTGAAGCTCTGAGTCCATCACTTGAGGGCCGTTTTAAGGTCATCGTATGCCCTAGGCACTTTCAAAGTCGTAGGCCCTCCCCATCTTTATTTTTAATATTTTTCAAGAATGCACCCGCATTTCTTTGCGATTTGAAATCTAAATAAACTTTTGAGGACGTCATATGTGACTTTGCTAAGACAAAGAGCCGAAAAGTTAACATACTGTAATTTACAGATCTGCAGCTTGACGTGCTCATCTCACACGGTTATATATAGTTACTTTAATACAAACATTATTAAATTTTATTGGCATTCTGAACTTGTTTTCACTTTATATTCTGGCTTTCGTAGGCCCTTGAAAAGTCTGTATGCCCTAGGCACAGTGCCTAGTTGATAAATCGGCTTTCCATCCGTTGTTTGGGATTGGAGGAGGAAAGAATCTCGAAGGTAAAACGTTGCAATATGAACTTCTGACTAACATGAGGAATTGTGAACAACACATTGAAATATATACTTTTCATGCTTTTGACATAAAACTAATTTAAGTGTTTCACAAAATTTTTGAAAATTATTTTTAAAACTATTACGCTTTACTAAAAAAAAATAATAATTTAGAAATAAAATAAAAAATATATACAAAATGTGACGTCACACTTGGCCTGACCCCTCCCTCCTCCCTGTCACAAACTGTGACATACTTTATGAACGGCCCGATAGAGAAAAAAAAAACAAGATTTACAACTGAAAACCCCATTTCCTACGTTAGTGTCCGAAAATCCAAGATCTTGTGAAAAAACCCAAGGAGTGGTAACACTGGCTATTACCAGGGCTGGGGAGCTGGTGTCGGCAGTTTTTGCCTTAACAGTACGAGTGTCTAGCGCGTTTCTTATACGGGACATGGAGTACATGTTTAGTCTTGTTATAGTTAGGTAAAAAATCCAAGTGCGGGGTCTGAGCTAGTGGCTTGAATCGTTACCCCCTATGACCGCTACTGTTTGGGTCAATAGTCACGAAGAACGTTAGTGTCCTTATGAGCAGTCAAAATATTATGACTCCCAAAATAATGGTAAACTTGAACATTGTATTGAATGAGTTGGGAAAGTATTGATTCAATTAACTCAAGGCTCTCATCTTTGATCATTTGTAAGGGTTATTGTTGTCTATGATTTAATAATGCATTTAAATAGGCTACTAAGAGACCTTAAGAAAACAGTTAACTTAAATATTAAAGATTGACCAAGCAATACAAGCACTAAAGATGGACCCAACAAAACAAACAAGTACTAAAGATGGACCCAACAAAACAAACAAGTACTAAAGATGGACCCAACAAAACAAACAAGTACTAAAGATAGACCCAACAAAACAAACAAGTACTAAAGATGGACCCAACAAAACAAGTACTAAAGATGGACCCAACAAAACAAACAAGTACTAAAGATGGACCCAACAAAACAAACAAGTACTAAAGATGGACCCACCAAAACAAACAAGTACTAAAGATGGACCCACCAAAACAAACAAGTACTAAAGATGGACCCAACAAAACAAGTACTTAAGATGGACCCAACAAAACAAGTACTAAAGATGGACCCAACAAAACAAACAAGTACTAAAGATTGACCCAACAAAACAAACAAGTACTAAAGATGGACCCAACAAAACAAACAAGTACTAAAGATGGACCCACCAAAACAAATAAGTACTAAAGATGGACCCAACAAAACAAGTATCTAATCAGTACTGGTACAATACTGATTTTTTTAATGAATCAACTTTAAATGGTGCATTCCTTTAATAGATAAAATATTTCAATTTATAAATAATAATAGATTAAATTTTGTTTAGCCATATCATAATATTGTAGGATCTTGACAGCCATCAGGCTCACATTATTGAATGAATAAATAGTAGCCTATAACCAGTATTTCCATGAGTGAGGAAGAAATAAAAAATTAAGCAACATTTAAAATATAGTAACAAATTGGAAGGAATTATTATTAGCATTAAATTAAGTTATGAAAATATTTTATACTTCGAAATATAAAAGTAATTCTATTCCAAGAGATTGAAACATTTTAGCTATATATTGCTGTAGTAAACAAAGATTGTACTTTTAATGATAATGTTAAAGTATAGCTCTATATCACAGTGGGTCTCATGCCAAAGAGAAATATGCTAAGTTTTAGTGAACTACTTGTAAAGAAAGAAACCCACACCACCCATATTTAGTGAACTACTTGTAAAGAAAGAAACCCACACCACCCATATTTAGTGAACTTCTTGTAAAGAAAGAAACCCACACCACCCATATTTAGTGAACTACTTGTAAAGAAAGAAACCCACACCACCCATATTTAGTGAACTTCTTGTAAAGAAAGAAACCCACACCACCCATATTTAGGGAACTACTTGTAAAGAAAGAAACCCACACCACCCATATTTAGTGAACTACTTGTAAAGAAAGAAACCCACACCACCCATATTTAGTGAACTTCTTGTAAAGAAAGAAACCCACACCACCCATATTTAGTGAACTACTTGTAAAGAAAGAAACCCACACCACCCATATTTAGGGAACTACTTGTAAAGAAAGAAACCCACACCACCCATATTTAGGGAACTACTTGTAAAGAAAGAAACCCACACCACCCATATTTAGTGAACTACTTGTAAAGAAAGAAACCCACACCACCCATATTTAGTGAACTACTTGTAAAGAAAGAAACCCACACCACCCATATTTAGTGAACTACTTGTAAAGAAAGAAACCCACACCACCCATATTTAGTGAACCACAGCTCTATACTCATTTATTTGATGATTTTATTATTTTCACTTTCAGAAAATATGAAGAAAAATTAAAAATAAACAAATAGACAACCCATTCATGCCTACTCAGGCTTAAAGAAATGCATTTAACTTCAATAAACCCATTCATGCCTACTCCGACTTAAAGAAATGCATTTAACTTCAATAAACCCATTCATGCCTACTCAGACTTAAAGAAATGCATTTAACTTCAATAAACCCATTCATGTCTACTCAGACTTAAAGAAATGCATTTAACTTCAATTTTATTATAACTTGAAAGGTTCATCACTCAATAAAATGCATTCTTAATAAACTAATAAGAGCATAGTCCTTGTACAAGTTTTATTTTTAAATACTTTTAGAATTTCACTTTTGTTTTCAGTTTATTCATCTGTGTCTATAGAAACACAATTATATGCTGCATAACGAAGCCTTTCTTCTGCTGTTTTCTCACTAGAAAAGAAAAATAAACAACAATAAATAAAAATGATAAAAAAACAAAGAAAAAAAAAGGATAAAATAAAAAGCAGAGGGTTACTGAAACTAAAACTCAGACATCAACAACATAAACATATGTAAGTATTGTACTGAAACTAAAACTCAGACATCAACAACATAAACATACGTAAGTATTGTACTGAAACTAAAACTCAGACATCAACAACATACACATACGTAAGTATTGTACTGAAACTGAAACTCAGACATCAACAACATAAACATACGTAAGTATTGTACTGAAACTAAAACTCAGACATCAACAACATAAACATACGTAAGTATTGTACTGAAACTAAAACTCAGACATCAACAACATAAACATACGTAAGTATTGTACTGAAACTAAAACTCAGACATCAACAACATAAACATAGTAAGTATTGTATTTAATTTTTAAAAATTCAACAAAACTCTCTGTCAAACTGTTTTAGTCATTTAATTTTTCAATTGTAAAGAATTGAGATGTCATAACGAAAAAGAGCTGTAACATATTAAAACTGTTAAGAAACTTAGAAATAAAGATAAGACTGAGAGGTCACTACAAAAATGAGCTGTAACACAGCCTGTGCTGTAATGGCTGTTGAAGAGACAGCATTTTAAGTGAAAAATATTTTACTGCAAAAAAAACAACAAAAAACAACTAAATTATTTAAATCATCTATATCTATAGTGAATAAAAAAGAAATGGAAAAGTTAGTAACTTACTCTGTGTATACAGGTAAGTGCAAGGTATTGCAACAAGTTGAGGACTCTGGAAGAGGGTTCACTGGGCTACTATATTTAGACAAAAAGTTAATAGCAACCATTTAGCTGCTGGGTGGCTCAAGGTTTCATAAATACATATTAGAATAGGTATTAACAATGCACATGGTATATCATAAAAGCTGTAACTATATTTCAGTAATGTCATAAAAAAGGAAAGGTTTATGGTTGTCAAGTAAAAAGAATTGTGTTATTACTTTTTGCCAGAAGATATAAATATTGATACTGGTAAACGTCTTCGGCCAGTGATAAATCTTAGAAGATGACTTCTGTCTTCATTAGAAAAATTTTTCACTGCACTCCAAAAATATTTCACCCTTAAATCATCCTCATCAATGTGATGATAGAATGCTGAAAGTAAAATTCATAAAACATTAATATTATAAACTTCAACCGGAAGTCAAGTTTGAATTAGTTATTCATTTAATAAACATAGCGTTATTAATGTACAGTGAAAAGTAACTCCATGTATTTAAATAAGTACATGTATTTAAACTGCTAATTAGTTTCCGAAATGCAAAGCTTACTATTCTTCATAAGTGCTTCAACTGAGATTTCAGGCTCTCCACAAATTCTGGTTTCTAATTCTTGCCATGTCAACAGCTCCAGCACAGCTTCAGGAATAACTTTCAGTAAACCTGTTCTTAAGGCTTTCAGCTAAAATTTATTGGATGCAAGATTGTAAAAAACAAACATGTATTTGCTAAGTAAAAGACAAAAGTAATAATAGCTGAAAGGTTTGATAAAGCAGCAAAACATTTTTAAGGCTTAAAGGAACCATTTTTTTTTAAAACTCTTACCTGCTTGTCACATTCTCCAAGCCTTATCTCTTGAACTTTCTCAACATATTCCATTCTATCTTCATAGACCAATGGTAATGGATTACCATCACTGTCTACTTTTAGACTAACATGGGTACCATCACTGAGGACCATTGACCAACTTCTTCCCATGGACAGGAATGTGTCTCTATCCATGTTTACTAAATTATCAATTAGTCGAACCTGTTTAAATAATTTTGATATTTCTAAAAAAAGGTAAAATTTTCGAAGCAACATTTTATTAAAAATTATGTATATTTGTTAAAAAGTGAAATGATGCTGAGGGTCAAAATGAAGCATTTATGGGGAGTGTATTTTGCTAGTTTAATGTTTGTAGAAAGAAAAAGTATCTCAGGACAACCCCAAATTCCTTTTTAAAAACTTCCTTTACTTGTAAGTTTTTTAACTGTCCACATCATCACTTTTAGAAAAAAAGTAAAAAATATTTTAGGATGATGTAAATCATTTTTTTTGAGTGTCAATGGATAGTTGAATTAAGAAGGCGTTTATTGGTGGTTAAATTAAAAAGGGTAGACAAAAATAAACTTACAAACTAAAATGATTTTAACTTAAGTCAATTTAATGTGGTATATCGGATCACTGCCTCTGCATTCATAAATTAACTACTGTTAAAAAGTACCTTATAATGTGGAAATCTAAAACCACAGTTATTACAGTAATTATACAAAAAAAATATATCAGACATTTTATTTATTTTCATAAGTATAAATGTAAATTTATTGGTCGGTGAGATATCATATTCTGTTAAAAAATTAGAATAACACTGAGGATTCCTGTGCAGACTTAAGGATCTAAAAAAAAACACCTTCACAAAATAATGGCTCATTAAAGTTAAATCTCAATAACTACTGCAATGATAGCTCTAGAATTAATCTTAAAGCAAGGAAGTTTTGGCCTATTAAACTTAAACATAACATGTCAGATATTTTAATATATCAGAAACATTTGTTGGAGCTTATTTTGCTGATTACTATCATATTTTTTAAGAGCTGAAAATTTGGAAAAATTGAGCACATTTTGCATCAAAAAGTTTTAACAAATTTTTAAACTTCAGAATCTCTATAAATATTTGTATAATCACAGGAATTATTTTACTTTTTAGTTTTAGCACATCTCTAGCTCATATCATTTTATTTAAATATTTTTAATTTTATATTTTCTAGTGTTAAAAGTATTTAAATTATTTTAGCTTGTTAAGATTAAATGTATAATTGTGGAAGGCAGAGTCCCTTTAGATTTATGACATGATTTAGCCTGTACTATCTAGTTTATTTGGTACACGCCATTCTAACATGAGGTAGTACTAGGCTGCCACTATGCAGAAAGCGCATAACATGACTTAGAAGGTGCTGTCTAGTTTATTTGGTACACATCATTTTGTTATGTGGAGTAATACTTGCAAAAAGGGGTTTGACTTGTGATATACAGACCATTTTAGAGATAAGTTTTTGATCAGAAGACTCTTTTTTTTTTCAGTAGATAGCGTTAGAGACAGACGTGCTTGTTCTAAACATATATATTATACATTTTGTTTCTTCATGTGTTTGAACATTATTAAAGTTGATTCTTAATGTCTGTCTACTAAACAAGTATAGGTGTTATATATACTGTATCAAGTAAGACTGCAGTTGTTAGTATCAACATGTAACTTGAACTTTTAGATTAGACAGAACAAAGGCATACCCACAGAAAGTGAAACTAAATAAAAAAGGGTTGGGTATTGCCAAGTGGCAATATTGCAATAAATACTGTATTTTTAACTGTAAATATTATTATACATGTATTAAAAAAAAAACACTTCTTTCAACCTCTGCAGCATCCACAGTTGCAAAATCCTGTGACCAGCTGTAACTTTCTCCTGCCAATCGTTTCCATACATATGGAGCCAGAGATAGAATCTAAAACAAAATCATATCTTGGTAACTGAAGTTAATTATTGACAAAGCTAAAAATCCATGAAATGATACAATTTAAATGAAAACAATGTTTTTAATACATGGAGTGTTATTAACAGCATTAATGTAAAAAAAAACATATTGCTTTTCCAAAGTATTAAATAAAAAAAAAGTTGTATTTGTACATGTTCTTAAGGCAAATTTCTTTTATAAAATCTAGAAATTAGTAAACAAAAAAAAATGTGCACAATATTGATTACAAATGTGAAGCATTATAAAAATTGTACGCACATATATATCTTTTCATAAAAATCACAGTTTTGTAAGATGTTCATGAAATGCTAAATATTATCAGGGGATATGGGGAAGGATGGTAATGCACTAAAGCAATCAACTGTTGACCTGAGGATTCCAGATTTGATCTTCCATGAGATGAAAGAAGGCATTGCAAAAACCGTCCCAACATGGTTTATAGGATTTAAGAGATAAATATCTCATCCTTAAAGGGAATTCACAGATCACAGGATATTACATTAAATGAGTCTGATATTTTCCATTCCCTGATAACAATTAATTAGGATTTCTAAAAATAGTGTCTAACATCTTACACTTACTCTACTCTAATGTTAAACTGAATCAATTAGGATTTCTAAAAATAGTGTCTAACATCTTGCACTTACTCTAATGTTAAACTGAATTTTCTTAGAAAATTGATTTTGGCACATTTATATTTTGTGTACCATCAATTTGGATAGTAATTTTATAACATTCAATCACAAAGTTACTTATGAAGATGCTAAATGTGGACCAAAAAACATCTGTTTCTTGTTGTTCTGTAAGGTTGGGTGAATTCATTCCTTAAACAATTTATTCATAGAATTTTTGATTTTAAATGATATTGTACTAAAATGATATGTGCAGTTTATATAATTAATCAACACAGTGTGTGGGGGGAGGAGGAAAGGTTTTTAAAACATATTACTTGTACTGTACAATGTATTTATATAAACATATTACTTGTACTGTACAATGTATTTATATAAACATATTACTTGTACTGTACAATGTATTTATATAAACATATTACTTGTACTGTACAATGTATTTATATAAACATATTACTTGTACTGTACAATGTATTTATATAAACATATTACTTGTACTGTACAATGTATTTATATAAACATATTACTTGTACTGTACAATGTATTTATATAAACATATTACTTGTACTGTACAATGTATTTATATAATTCTTTTTACATCTTATGAGCTCAATAACTCTTAAGAATTTCATCAATACATTAGAGAAATATATTAACACAAATTACATATGCTTATAACTGTGTTAAAATGTCAATAATACTATAATATTGTCAATGACCTAATAGCTACAATGTTCGTAAAATAAAACAACTGAAGAAAAGTACAGACTAATTTCAATAAAAAGTTTCATTATATTGTCATTTTCAAAAGTATAATACTGTTCTAAATGAAAGAAGAAAATGTTAAACAAATTACCAAAATTTCTTTTCCTCTGAAACATGCTCCCATGAGTTGTCCTAGCCATTCATATTTGTCTAAATTATAACATGAAGGATTCGGAATGTAACAATCACGATTCACATTGCCGTCTTCATTGCTCTGAAAAACAGTTATAAAAATATTAAAATATGGAAAAAACAAACAACAAAGTTTACTATAATTGGTCAGAATGCTGCAGTAAAATTTTTATATACAACAGTTATGTGGATACACACCTACACTCATATCTGATTAGGTGTTATGGGGACACACATCTATACTCATACCTGATTAGGTGTTATGGGGACATTCATCTATACTCATATCTGATTAGGTATTATGGGGACATACATCTACACTCATACCTGATTAGGTGTTATGGGGACACACATCTATACTCATCAGAGGTGTGCGGATCTTGAAATTTAGCGTCCGCGTCCGTCCGCGGATTTCTATCAATGATCCGCGTCCGCAGAATCATCTTACAACATTGGTCCGCAGTCAGTCCGCGGGTCCGCATTACTGAAATTTAGTTGTTTAAATGACTTGAAATTTTTTTAATGGTAACGCTAAAGAAGATCCGCGTCAGTCCGCGAGTCCGCAACTTAACCATACGAAGCGTCCGCTGTCAGTCCGCAGATTCGGAAAAGTCTGCGGATCTGCGTCCGCAAGCGGACGCGTCCGTTGTCCGCTCATCTCTGATCTACACTCATACATGATTAGGTGTTATGGGGACACACATCTATACTCATATCCGATTAGGTGTTATGGGGACACACATCTACACTCATACATGATTAGGTGTTATGGAGACACACATCTATACTCATATCTGATTATGTATTATGGGGACATACGTCTACACTCATACCTGATTAGGTGTTCTGACAAAGAATGGGAGTGGCATCGGAGCATCTGGGTCAGAAGGACAAAGCTCTTCAGCTATATCTGACAAACTATCTCGAAAACCTCCTCCTTGGTCAATGATTCCTTCAGAAATAAACTTACATTCCCACCACTGGTCATTCTGGGATGACCATCTAAATCATAAAAACAAAAAAATAAAGGCAATTTCATTGAACAAAATTGTAACACCAATGGAAAATATTCTAAATATTGGATTAAAAAAAATGTATTTTTACAACATACATATTATGAAATTTATTTTTAATTGAAATCAAATTGATGGAATTCAGAGGCAGTCTTGCTGGTTATAAGAATATCAACTTAAAAAAAAAATAGAATTACATATATTTTGTACCCAATCATTTAAGTTTAAAATCTTAAGCACATGCCTATAAGTAAGTGGAGTAGATGTTCTGTCTCTGGGTTTAAGACCTTCATAAAGCTGCATGAACACAGTGTTATTGTAATCTGTTGGATTTACTCTGTGCTCAAAGGCAGCATGGCGATTAATGTAGACAATTTTTCTGTCTGATGGGCTGGAAGAAAATTTGTTGATGATCGATTTTTATAAAATTTCAAGAAATACATGATGGATATATTTGTTATGTTAGGTAGACTGTTTATGGTGGGGAGAATCTGTCCACCATCGGTTGTGGTATTTTGTTACGGATGTGGATAGTTATAGTTTAGTAGTGTTCTTCTATAGGTAAGCATGGCAACTAATATTACAAAAAATGACAGGTGCCATTTACCATTGTTTACCACAATGTTTATTGACATGTGGCAATATGTAAATATAAAGAATAATACCTTTAGTCCACACATTGAATATTCAGAGATTATTCCAAAATCCAATTGTAAATAATAAATTGTTCATTTCATATTGATTCTATTCTAACATCTTTTATCTCTAAATTTTAATTATGTCACATTCTTATCTTACAACAGTCAAACTCTCTCTAATCGTAGTGAACTCTGTCCAAAATCCCATCATTCAACTTTTCTTGTGCAACATTTTCATCATTCACTCAATGACTAATTCTCCCAATCATCAAGTCTGTTTCACCTATTTAAAAGAGTTCTATGATCTGTTCCAGCTAGAATCTATTAAAATTTAAGTTCAAGTTTGGAAGATGAACACAACTACCTCAATATTATTATCAGACTAATTCATCTCTCCGCACATATTTTAAAATTCAAGCTACAAATTTACTCTCAGTTTTTTCACTAAATAAATTGCTAGAACTTCAAAAATATATGATTATTTTCTAACAAAATTTGCTTTTAATAGTTTTTCCGTGGTCAGAAATGTACGTTCTTCAAATTTCATGTAAAATAAAAAAATATTTAAAGCGCTTACTCAGATGCAGATCCCTTAAGCAGTGTGTCGATAAGAGCCAGTCTCTTCTTTGATAAAGGAAGTAGTTGACGAATGCTCTGTTTTAATACAGGTCATTGTATAAAAGTAATTGTGAACTACTTTCAAATATTAAAGTAAATTTTGTAAAATAAGTCAGATTTCTCACTTCTAGATTGGCTAAAGTATTTCCTTCTTGAATATGACAACTGTCAATTGATGATTGCCAAGCTGGAATTAAGTAATGTATAACACTATCCAACAGCCACATAAATCTAGCAGATGGGCAAAAAAGAAATTAAAATGGAAAAATGGAGACAAAGATGCTGGTAATGATAATATTATTTGATAGACCTAAGAAATTTATTACATATTTCACTAGAAGTCTATTTGTACATGTCAGTATAATCCACATGTCCTGAATTAAAGTTATTATAGATAATATACTCTGACTGAATTTCTTAAGTAATAATTGTTGCATTAAGCATAACTTTCAATTCTAATTAACTCCCTATTCTTTAATAATCCACTTCTCAAATAATATGATAAGACGAAGTTCCATAATGAGCACAACCAGTTCTGGAATTTTTCTATTGTGCCTTTCTACATTTTCACCAAGCACAAAAGGCTTAAAGGGTAATAATGGCTCATCTAACAGTATTAAATTGATTAATGAGCTAAAGCAAATGGAAAGTTTTAGATGAATATTACTATGTGCTCTTATATTTGGAAAACTTGTACCGTGTATATGTATATTACTTTAGGACAAAATCTATGCAGCCATAAGAGAAAGAGCAAACAGACAGCTACTGAAGTACATTTCTCTCCCAGTTTATATTTTTATAGGAAATAAATATATGTACTAATTAGTTTGAAAAAATAAAACAATACAGCATCTAGTCTTGTAATGACAACAAACCTTTGCAGCACTATAGAACGCCTGTAGATAACTGATGGGGAAAATGGCTGAACAAGTGGATAACGGACTAAATTTTCTCCTGAAAAAAATTCTTGATCAAATCCTAGGCTTCTCTCTTCTAAACAATGTAACTTGATGCCTCGTATACGAGTGTCTATTCCGTGAGCTAATGAAGTAACAAACAATGAGTGTTACAATTATTTTTAGAGTTTTTTGGTTGTAAAACATATAGAAAAAAAAAACGTTCATAAAATTAGAAAAATTTACCAGTATGGCTGTATTTAATGATATTAAATTTTGTTTTAAAATTTAGTGAGTTTCAAACAGGTGACTTACATTTGCAAGATTTAATTCTAATGGTAACAATAGAATAATGTTCGGTAAGATTCTCTAATAATTTGATTTCAGTATTAGACTGGGGTGTCCTGAAAAAATAAATTAGGTCCAATTATTTATTTAAAATTTTCATAAATAATTCAAAAACTCATTATAAAAACAGAAAATGTTACAGGTGAAATTTTTGGGTAATCAGTGATAAAAAGGGGTGCTTTTATTGATGTAGTACAGGAAAGGGAGTTATTGGTGCTACAGCCTATCTGTAGACTACTCACTGCCAGATGAATAAAGGCATTTTCCTGATCAGCATAAATATTAGGGAGCGACCGATATGCCTTTTTACCGATAGTCCGATACCGATATTTTCCCCCAGCATTTTTACCGATACCGATATTTTATTTTTAGGGGCTGTCCATTATTTATGTCAACAAATTTTTGGCGATTTTTACCCCCCCCCCTTGTCAACATCTTGTCAAACTTTCCGAGACCCCCCCTATAAAATTACGTCAGCATTTGATTACCCCCCCCCCTAAAAAGGTGCCTTCCAAAATGTTTATGTGGCAAAATTAGTAGGAATATAGTTAGTTTAATTAAAATACTGAATGTTAAGCGAGTGTGTAACACAGAACTACAAACGCTGCTTAATTTTCCTATATATTAAGTAATTATATTAAATTTAAAAAAGTAGCATTGTTGACGTCAACTTTTCTTGACCTCCCTCCCCCTTGTCAACAATTGTCAAACATTTTCTGACCCCCCCCTCCCCCTATTTTGTTGACGTAATTAATGGACAGCCCCTTAAGCAACAACAATGCCAATTGCCAAACACGTGTTTCTCTCGTGCTATAATACAGCTAATGACGTATGTCAACCCATGCTTACCCCTTCCCTGTCATATTTCATGACGCTTCGCCCACACATAAGTCTTGCTTTCCCCCCAACCCCCCATCCCAACAAAAAATACACACAGATGTTCACTAATTGTATCATTCAAGGTCATACATTAGAATTAAGAAATGCCAATCTTATTGTTTCAAGGTCGTATCTCTGATGTATACGTGACAATTTCTGTGTACGGGTTTTTTTTTCCTTTTTTTTTAAAATCTTGTCTGATCTAGTTATAGAATTGGGTTGTTTACTGATTTTCTTTTCTGCAACTCTGTTGTGAAAAAAAAAAAAACCAATGTATCGGCAGCCAAAAAACGGCCGGTCAGACAGTTAACCAATAGTGCCAATATCGGTTCGACTATTGGTCGCTCCCTAGAACAATCGGCCGATCCGATATTAACCAATAGTGCCAATATCGGTCCGATACCGATAGCGATCCGATTATCGGTCGCTCCCTAATAAATATGTTTTGCTAAATCAGAATCCACACTGAAAGAGGTTGTGACATTTTAAATCTTAGAACATTTTTTTCAGCTTTAACTTGCTGAATGAGCAATCTGCTGACAGTACCAATCTGCTGACAGGGAGGGCCCTCTTGAGCATCACTAGGCGTTGGGCCAATACGCACACACACATATATATGTATTATTTTGATCTTAGCAATTGGTAATATTAATGTTATGATATAAAATGAGGTTCAAACTTTTAAAGTTTCATACCAGGCAATATTAACACTGTTCAATACTTTGACATCATCAGCCTCTCCAGCCACAGCTACAATAGTTTCTGGTAAATAGTTGTCATCTGCTAAGTTCACAAGCAGGGAGAGGGATCTGACACACAGAACAGAAATACTTTTAACAATGCTGTGAAATTAAATATTCTAGTCTTTCCTTAATATTCAGGTAATATACACACACCATTCAATGTCACATACAAAACAGTGTTCAATAAATCTTAAATGCAGCCTAGTTATTTTAAGAAATTTAAGATGGGAACAAAAACTGGCAAATGAATTATGACCTTTTAACAGCTATTTGAGTATTACAGCATTATATATATTACAGAAATTTTTTGTGGAAATATAACAATAAAAATCAAGTTTTAAAATTTCTTACTTGATAATTGTTCCTTTCTTCATTGTCAATCTAATCCAATGTTGACCTTGCTGTCCATCTGTCTCCCAATAAGTATTAGGATCATCATCTGTTAGATTGGAACATTCCCCATCACCTGACTATGTTGTAGGAGGGAATATATTTTATAAAAGAATGTTTATTTTTTCACAATTACAATAATATTTTACAATAGTTAATTAACGAGAAGGGCAGGGCTTAATCCGTGAAATGATCACTATAGGTTAGTCTCTCTGCTATAGCCACAATAAATAGTAAACTAATATACTATGTCATGAGTATTTAAGGCTATGGTGACTATTGCAGAACGTGTGCAAAGACTGGGTCCATGTTTGCTAGTGATACAGATACCATTATGTTCAAGAAAGAAATTATTATGGCTTACTGTTAGTGTATTATTAGTAATTATTATCTGCTCTTTAGAGCAAAACATATGTAGACTATATAACTGGGTTAATCATAGTTGTTTAAAGATGCTATGAGCAATAAATGATTTGGGAGTCAAGAGATCTGGATGGAATGGATTAATGCTATTTCAATTAATTGAATTTGGGAAAATTGCTTTGAGATACGAGCGAATTGACATACGAGCAACGTTACGGAACGAATTAAATTCATATCTCAAGGTACCACTTTATTTTTCACATATATAATTTTGTATATTGCTGTATTAATAAATCATGCACTGGCTCTTTGTTTATTCAAATATATACATGTATGTTAGGGTTAGTACTTTTTACATTTTTTTTCAGAATCTTATTTTACATGGCATTTTTTAATGAACAATTGTGAACAAAACATGAAAATAATATTAATTTATTTTTCACTCAAAAAAACCTTCCCCACCAACGCCAATTGTGTTTACAAATAAGAAGCGTTTTTCAATAAAATTACTTCTTTATGGATTGCGCATTAACAAATATTTGATTACATTAATTACATCCAGGAACTTTATAGGGTATTTTTTACCTCCATGTCTGAAACAAAATAAATCAAAAAAGTTTATTTTAAATTTTAAGTGCACTGTTTGAATGTATTATGCGTCTAACTGCAACTGTACCAAAAATAATCAAATCTTATGATACCTTTGTTTGGTAATTGTCACGAGTGGTCTGCTTGGAATTTGGAAAGTTTGCTTGGTTGATTTGAGAATATTGAATTCTTTTATTTCAATTTCATTCAACTGTAATCGTTTTTTTGTAATTAATTTTGTAGGAAAGCAAATTTGTCAACAAATAAAGCTTGTAAAGTTTTAAAAATAATAAGCGAACACTCTTCGCAGTCAGGAGTGTATAAGGCAACCTATAATGAAGCAGATTTGTTGAAGTTTTGAATGGTGCATACATTTAGACAGAAAAAGAATAGAAGGAGAAAAACAAGTTGTTTTACTGAAAAACGTTGAAAAAGAAATTTGATTAGCCATATTGTCTCTGACAAATGGAAAAGCAGAGATAATATTTACAGCGAATAGGGCTGTTCTAGCTGAATATGAACTCTATTCATGTATTCGAGTAATTATTTGCGATACAAGGAATACAAATTCTGGCAGCAAAAATGGTGTGGTACACAAGCTGCAAAATTACTGTCAACAAATCCTTCAGAACATAGGCTGCCAGCTTCATGTTTTAGGCCTAGTACTCAAGCATGCTATGGATTCTGTTTTCGGCAGGGAAACGTCTAATCCAAACATTTCTTATCCATTTGTTGCTGAAATTAGCGCAAATTACGAGTCACTAAAAGAGTCACTTGATTCTCAAGATAGTAGTTCAGAAATCATGTGAGAAAACAAAGGATGGAAAGACGACATGAAGTTCTTACATCATTTGACGCAAGTATTTCACTATTACGAATGAAATAAAACCTTTCCAGTAATTCACTTCCAGAGACTGACCACTTTAAATAATGCTTGTTGGAATTCAAGTGCAATACTAGCACTTCTGGCATTCCGGAAAATAGAAACGAGAAATTTGAACTTGTGTGTACTTTCATAGCGAGGACATGCTTGGTCTGAAGTATGGTTTTCAGATCAAAGGGACTGGAAAATAGGAAAAGAGATTTTAGCACCTGCTTTGCATAGATACCTGAAGCAGAAAGATGCTTCTTGAGGCACTGGGTCTGTGAAGATTAAGCAATACCTGGTATAGAACGAAGTAACTGCTATGCAGAAAGAGCTATACAAATAATGCAAGATATTGTTCCACGTTGTGAGACTTCAAAGACACTATTAACTGTTTTAGTCTCACTAATGATGAAGGATAAAACTTAATTTATGTTTCCTATGCTGTCCTTTATTATCATTTCATATTTTGGACATTTCTATACTCATGCTTACATACATTGCACTTGTTGTTCTTATGTAACTTTCCATTACAGTGTTGTATTATATATATTAATATATAATATTCGTTTTATGGTTTGGTGGGGAAGGTTTTTCAATTATTTTCAGAAAAGGTTATTTGTGTCATAATACACTCATTAAAAGTCACCTTTTCTTGCCATGTAAATATGAGGTTACAAAAAAGTCATAACCCTAATGTATATATATATATGTATGGACATGTAGACAGATAATATATATGTGGGGAGGGGTAGTAAGGATTGAACATAAACGTGAATAATATATATATTGATACGATACAAAAAGTGTTAAAAAAATCCGTCAAAGGTAGAAAACGTACATTTCTTTTAATCTACATAAATTTCCAACATAGTTAGCCTACATGGGAAACACTTATGACAAAAGGGTTCGAGATAAACCTTGAGTAGTTAATAATGAATAAATTAAGCAAAGGTGATAAACAACAATCCAAATACTTATCATAAATCTTAACACATTGGGAAGAAACATTTTAGGATTTCAATATGTTTCAATGACAGGGAAGTACTTACAGAATAGGAAGAAACTCCTATGGCTTCTACAAAGCCTCTAAGTGATCCAAGATTCTCTGTTTCATTTGGAGTGTTGCTTGACATCACCTGGACTAGAACTGCATCATGTTCCAAAGTCCAGTTTTTGTCTACAGCTTTTAGTCTGGCTACAGCTTCTTTGTCTGGTGGTACAATGACTGCTTGATGTTTTTTTAATATAGGAGAGTATGTCTCTTCAATCACTCCTTCCCAGCTGGTAGAGATATTAACAGACTTTTGTTAAACAAAACAGCCCAATGTACAACAGTGGTTTGCTTTGATCAGTAAAGATTTATTAGAATTACATTTAAAAGGTAACATTTTTTTAAACTCTTCTTTTTACTGAAATAAAAAAAAAGAAACTGTCTATTTGTAAGCAAACTACAAAAAGCCTAGGCCACTATTTGTAGCTCATGCTTGCGCAGTTAGATGTAAACTATGTACCCGAGTTCTAAACCTTAAAAAACCATTCTTAGGTCAGTGAATCTGCAGTACAGTGCTTAAGATGTTTGAATAACGTTCCATTTTCAACACATTTGACATTGATGTGAAATTTTTTGTTTATCATAGGTATTAGTTTTTTAAGTGTAATTCCATTTCCAAATATTTTTCAAAACCTTTTTTTTACTTAAAATAAATAAGCAATACAAATTTCTAAAAACTCAACAATTTTGGTTAAAGTTTTGTAGATGTGTGTGGTGGGGGAATGGGGGATGGCGTAACTAGGAGGGGGCACAAGGGAGGGGGCTCCAACATGAGCAGTGCTTACTTTCTTTTACTAAGGTGCACCCAGTTTTTAGATCATCATAACAAGAAAACTAATAACAGCATTCAGACTTCTTTAAGACGGACCATCCATTTTATCCCCCAGTTTGAGGTCTTCTTCTTCTTCTTTGTTCTCGATATATGATTATGGAGGATTTCAAACGACCAGGCCTATAGCTATGATGAACTGCACGGTGGCATCCAGGTCCGTCTCGCTCCCATAAAGTTTTTGATTGAAGGAGGTCATCTGTGGCCAGAACCTGTTGTGAGCTGTGTCATGTAAAGGGCATGTTTGGAGAACATGTTCTGCATTCTCTGGAGACATACCACATGGGCAGTCCTAACTGTTTCCAATGCCTAGCCTTCGGAACATGTGTTGTCTTAGTCTGTTGTGCCCAGTTCTGAGTCTGAAGATAATATTTTGAGCTTGTCTGGGAAGATTATAATAGGGGTCGTTTTTGTCATGATCTGGGTGATTATTCATCCATTTTTGTTGGATTTGTTCATTTATACAGCTTTTCATTTCTTCTGCATTTAGAGGGACATCTACTTGCATTTCTTTGCTGCCAGATTTTGCCAATTGGTCAGCAATCTCATTTCCAGTATGAGGTGTGTTTGTGTGTTCTGGGGTGGGGGGAGAGGTTAATAGTCAGAAAAAACGGTACTTTCCCGAAATTTAGGGGCAGTATTTCACCATTTTAATACCTTTTGTTACATGAATGGGTGGCATCTTTAGATTCCACCCCAGGATCCACTTATGCTAGTTTCATCATTGTCTGGAGGGGGGGGTGTTAATATATAATGTTTGTAATGAATTCAATACTATTTGATTACTGATTATGAAATGTGAGATAAAACTAATAGAAGAGGTAAGGAAAGCCTACTAATTAGGCCATATGATCCAGGCCTTGAGGGGAAAAAAAAAGGGGGGGGGAGGTTTCAGCCCAAACTAATGTTAGGGACACACCTTAGGTTTAGCTTAAACCTTCAAGTACGAAAATCTGACTAAGCTAGTGGTGGTCAGACTGGCCACTTTTTGTGGAGATGGTCTGAGGCCCAAGCAGGGCCGTAGCTAGCTATTGTGGCATCTTTGCAAGCTAGATTTTGCACCCCCCAACCAATGTTTCCTCTAAGCGTACGATCGCTCACTCCGACGGACGACATTGCTTAAATCGCTCAAAAATTTTGGCCTCAAACAAAAATGTCGCTCAGAGAAAAAATTTCTTGCTAATTTTGTACCACACCTTAGAGGGAACATTGCCCCTAACCCCTCCACCATTCTAAAAAGTGCTAAATCCTTACAATACAACATTTTTTACCTACACATTTCATACGTCTTTCTCTCTTCACTAAGAAAAGGTCTGAAATATCTTGTATTATTGTCTCTAACTATCGTCATGATCTCATTCCAGCTTTTTGCATACTGTAAATGTCAATAATAAATTTTCAAGCATCATAGCCAACATGCTCTTAGATATGTCCGTACATTGCAGTGACAGACTTGCTGATTTAGTCAATCATGGACAACAATCTTGATTGACAGCTCAGAATACACATAAATGTGAAGTTAATTATGGTACTAAATTGGCTGCTTCAGATTTAGTAATAAAATTATTTTCTGCATACTCAGACATATATTGAACTAGATCAGATACTTTAATTACTCCAATGCACAGTGCATTCACCGTTGCTGCTCCTAATGTCTTTCTCTGATGTATTGTGATCGTACAATGGTATATGTTCAAATGAAAATACTTTTTGTCGATCATAATGGACATACAGCAATAACAGTTAAAAATCAACATTGTACAAATCTATCACTATGATTTGCTGCTGATAGATGTGCCTGTACGCCATTGTATAGACAAGCCATATTCTCTTAATGTCCTAACCTTGTCTTGTGCAATATGACAGCAACAGATCATCACTTAACAATTTTTTCTTTTATTTCATCAATAAGGTCTTTTCCTGTCTTCTTCACTGTACAAATGAGATCAATGCAATGTGTTGTTTTAACTTTTCATCCTTTTTAGTTTTGTGCCTCCCCCCCTTACCAATGTAACTCTTTTTACCGTTTTGGTACATTTCAGGCCCTTTGGCAAAAATGGTGCTAAGGCAGCCACAAGCAAATATTGGGCCCGCAATAATGTTAAGATAGCTGGGGTCCTCAAGACGACCCCTGGCTCTTAAAATTAGGTTAAATTGAGTATTATTATTTGACAGCATAAAATGAACAACACATCAAAGTCTCCCGGTAAATAGTATTTGTGTAGACATGTTGAGTCTTCTATCTTAGAGTAAATAGGGATAAGCGAATCAGGCTCTCCCCAACTTATGAGAGTCACTGCTAGGCTCATCTATATACCCATAGATATATCTATCTATATACCCATAGATATATCTATCTATATACCCATAGATATATCTATGTATATACCTTTTGATGTATTTTTAAGGGTCCACTATTTTTTTTGCACCTCTGTTCAAAGGTAATAACCCTTTTTCCACCTTATGATTTGGCGTGTTAGAATAGTAATAAGGAATGTGCGAGATACATATACTAATTATGAGATTTAAGAAGTATAATTTGGAGATATGAGCAGATACTCAGAAAGGAGGATGGGGCTGTCTTAGAGCTCCCTCAGCGAGCGTCTGGACATTTTGTCTAATTATTGAAAATTACACCTAGAGAGATGTTCTCATGCATTAGAAGGAGGGGGGGGGGCGCTAGGTAAAAGTACAATATTATAACATTTCATAATAATTCGCACTGGAAAGGGGATAGGTGGGCATACACAGTGGGGTACTTCTACTCATAATAATGGCATTATGTGTATTAAAGAGCTAGTATTAACGTTGAAAATGTGAAGATTCTTTTATTTTAGAAGGTTAAAAAAACCATGCTTTTTATAAGCAGAAAATGAAAATTTTGGTCCAAGTTTCTTTTTTTTAAAAAAAAACTTTTAATTGGTTTCACTTTCTGATTGTGGGTGGGCGTGTGTGTCCTCAAATCTTGAACCTATATTCATTTTGGACATGTTCTAATTTAATGTTAAGGATCAAATGTGGCAAACATGTCAATAAACGCTTTAATGATTTCGAGTTTATAGAAGAATTACGAATTAAATTACTTTTTAGTCATTGTTTAAATGGGAAAAATTTGCTGTAGTCTTAAGACTCTTAAAACTAAACCATACATAACAGAATAAGTCTGAGAATTATTACGTTATGATTGCTGTCAGCATTCCATTTTTTATCAATTTAGAATGTAAAAAAAAAAAGTTTCAATAACGGCAGATTGAAAAAAAAAAAAGCTGAATTTTCATAACAACACATTGAAAACATAGATAATTTACTGTACTGTACTACAATTAGTGGTCCAGATAATGCAAACAACCGAGTACAGGTTTCGTAGTTAGTGGTAATATATATATATATATTCTGTAGGTCAGTGGATGAACTACGAATAGCGCCCCACACTAATTGTAGTTAACTACCAATAACAGCTCAGGCTATTGGTAGCAAACTACCAATAACAGCTCAGGCTATTTGTAGCAAACTACCAATAACAGCTCAGGCTATTTGTAGTAAATAGGCCGCCGAACTAAAAATAGCCAGTCTAAAAAAAAAATGTAATAAACCTTTTAATTCTTTGTTGCTGTCTTTTGAGAAGATTTATTTTACTTTTGCTGTAATTAATAACAGTCTCCTGAACAGGGACAGCTGATGGAGTTTCTTCAGTTGAGCTACGACTGGAGAAAAGTAGCAGCCAAAGACATTCTCCTTGAACAGTTTCATAATTTTCATTGGCATTCACTCTTGTCTGTTGTGGACAATGAATATTTTAGTTCAAATTAAAATCTACCTACATCTAAAAAATTTCTGGACTAAATAATAATCATTTTTTACAGTATGATCATATTTACTTAAAAAGAAATGTTTAGAATTTCTTCAAATGTTAAATTAATTGAATTTTAACAAATGTTATTCCACTAGATTCTCTACTATCCGACCCAGTGTGGTGATTTGGACTGCTAGATTCTTCCAATGTCAGATAAACTGAAGCTTGATACATAATTGTGACATGCCTCAACAATACTTTTAAAATACACTTTTTTTATAACCAAAATACTCATTTATGCCTCATTTTATTAAGGAAAGTTGTTGTTTAATTAGGATGGAATGTATTGAGGGCAAATATCCAGATAGTCACAAGTCTAAGTATAAATAGAATCATAATATAGACAACTGCTCTTCCTAAATTAATCTATATTAATTTAAATATATTAAACAAATAGCAAAATTTAAGAATATTAATAAAAAACTGTGTACATAAAAAAATATTATTAATGCGTTATTAATTTTGATAACATTTAAAAATAAAACGATTTTCAGAATCTAAGCTAGAATTATTTTCTTAAAATATTCATATCTCTGAGCTGTATAAAAAAAAAGCTTTAATTTGAAAATTCAATAAAAGTACCTTTAGAACACGCAGCCATTTGCCTTCTACATTACAAAAATCTTCACCGCTGACAACTAAACGACTAGCTGGGGTTGCTACTATTTCTTTTACCACTTTTGATGATTTATTGGGTAATTCTAACAGCTTCCATGTAGTTTTGTATGATGTTGTATATTCTAATTCTGATGGTATATAACAAAGACAGTCTGGGAATGGTTGTTGATTCCTTAGACTTGTAATGCAGTCCTGCAAACAGCGTATACGAGCTATTCTCCTTCTTGCTGCAGTGATATTGTAATTACAATTTCCATGCATGACTTTTTTTAAAGAAAAAAACTTTTCTCGTAAGTCACATGTATGTAATTCAAGAATGTGTTTTTCTGTCAAAAGATAATAAAATAAACAATAGGTTGAATTATTGATAATAGATTTCACTATCAAGCTTAAAAAAATATATATATTAGTTGTAAGGAGATTTCTTATCCACAATTGAAACTTCAAAAGTATAAAAGTCAAAGACTGCCCTAACAAAACAGTAAATATGAAAAGAGGTGTAGTTCTGAGAAATAATTTGAGTAACCCAATGTGAATGTCATTGGTCATTAAATACTATCTGAGACTAGAAGCCTAAATAAATAATCAGGAAATACTGTACTCATTCAAACATCAGTCTACTAATATTTCTTTCTCAACATTTAGTTTTAATAAGAAAAGTGCTTTAGAAGGAGCCCTTTGAAACAATATTTTCGCTTGGAAGTATTTTTTTTAATCAATTCAGGTTTTTTTTGTCAAGTTAAAAAAAAAAAATATAAAAAAAAACATTAAAATAAAAAAGATTTCATTAAATGTACTAAAAAAAACATTTTCTTTGGCTTACATCATATAAGTATTAATAGAAATCATATTGACCAAAAAAGAGTGAGTGCCAATGTGAATTAATTAATAATTTATTTAACTTGGTTTGTCTGGCAGTTAGGTGTTAGGCTAGCCACACTACCCATTATTATGTCATGGCTACAAATAAAACGCTTACATGCTGCAAATATATTAGTCACCTAATAAATTATTACATGCAGTGGGCTAAGAAAATCAATTTAATTTAGTTTTTATTGCTTCATAAATATCACTTGGTTTATGTCTTTTGATTGTACCAATGAATTGTTTCTTGTTATAATTTAATTCATCATCAATACCTCTATAAAATTGCTAAGTGAGATTAGTATCATTGCTTTCATCCATAGCCAAAGTATACAATGTTTAGATGGATTATTTGATCTTAGCTCAACCGCACATTTTCTCATTAGTCATGAGAAAGAGTGGACACTAGCTACATAGTGGTGAGTTATTCAAAAGTCATGTTTTTTTTCATTAAGAAAAATACTTGCTTTACTTTCAGTAAAATTCATACATTATTAAATAGAATTACCATTTACAAATGTTTCATTTTTTTTTAGATGTGATCTTATAAAGTTAGTAAGTTTAGGAACCTGCATTTGTGCAGGCTGCAATCCAGCAAGTCACTGTCCTAATTCTGGCATAGTTTGATATCATTTATTTAGATCAACTTAATATTATAAAGACTCCATATCATTTATTATATAAGATTAAATTTGCATAACATGTCTAATCTGAACTTAATAATGAAATATAATTAAATGTACCTGTCTCAACCTGAACATAATATGAAATATAATTAAATGTACATTAGGGTTATGAAAATGTTTTTTTTAAAAACTTGAATTTTCCTGATGTTGCATTAGATGAACTTTTACCCATAGATAACATTTTTTATGTTCATGAAAAAACTTCCCGCACCTAGCCTCATCTCGAATTTCTTAATCATGAGTGGATGGGTTGTCAAATAAACAAACAGTTTAAGGAGAATGTGACTTTTTTTTTTAGAGTACAAAGTTGTTTAGATATATTGCTTTTCTATTGGACAATCTGAGAAACAAAGCTATATATTTTTTAAAACAATTTGTGGATTGTGCCGTCCATTACAGTCATCGTGTTTTAGATCTTGCGACAAGCAGAAACTTGACCAAACAAATGTGAGGTTTTCAACTGTAAATTTATACTATATCGTATCATTTAAACTATTTTTTTCTTCGCAGTACTATTTTTTGAGATTAGCTGTTGAGATCTTCTTCTTGGAAATATGTTTTTATAAAGTAAAATGTCAAAATCAGCAATGGAAGCGGCTGGGGGAATATGGGTACAAAACTTGAAATCAAGCACTAAAAGGCGTCTTTGTATACCCGAACTTATTGTGGATATAAGCGAAATGCTATGTAAAATGCCTTCCAACAAAAATATTGTCTGAAGATTTTCAGGACTTTTTGATGAATTGAAAGGAAGACGAGACTGACTTAGAAAAATAACTGAGGAATTGTTGAAGCTTTGGGAGAAACTGAATTTTCCTGTTCTTTCCAAACAGCAAGTGTCAGCAAAGGTTGAAAAACTTATCACCTCTTTTGAAAAAAACAGAAAGCGACCAAACGCAGAATTTATAAAAAATCTTGTTCATTTGTTTGATATAACAAAAACAAATGGAAATTGGCTTTGTAGTGAAGATAAAGAACTGTATAAAAGACAAACTGAATCAAGATGGAGGGTTGGATATACAACTGTCCATCAAAAAGGGACAAACACACTTCAGAACCTTCGACAAGCCAGGTGTTAATCTCTATGTGTGATAATGAGAAAAGAAACAACAGTGCTGAGTGTGACCCTAAAGTTCCTCAAGATTTTTCTGTAAAAGGTGTAACACGCTACTCAACTAAGTCTTCTGCTAAACTGGTGTCTAAACACTTTTTGTCAACCAGAAAAGCGTCACAGGTGCTTCAAAGTCTGGCTGAAGATGGGGTTAGTGTTCCAACACCATTACAGTCTGGAGTTTGGCGAAGAACAATTAAAGATGCAGAATTAGTTAAAAACTGCTTGATAGAACTGATCTCGAAAGAGAAATTTTGTTTGCATTTTGATGGTAAAAAAATTGTCAATAAGGAGTAACAAGTTGTTTACTTGAAAAATGACAAAAGAATATTGCAACTTGGTATTTTTAATTTGTGACAGTGGAACCTCTGCAGACATCTATAAACCACTACAGGAACTGCTTGATAAGTATGGTGCATGGAGCAGTATTCAAATGATCATCTCTGACACAACAGCAATCAATACTAGTAGGAAAAATGGTGTCGCAGCCAAGCCTCAGAGGACATTTCGAGAGAAGGGATTTAAATAACCACAATACATAAGCTGCCAACACCACGTTCTTGATCTTGTTCTTTGACATGTGATAGACTGTTTTTTTTCCTATACCGTCATGGTCACCTGACATTAACATCCAAATTGGCAAGAACAAAGGAGATAACTTCGATTTTATTGCAACTACATGGTCGCGGGTATGGTTTGCTAACCAACACTACTCAGAGATGGATTATGAAGATCTGGTGTCAGCAATATCCAAGCTTCAGTGTCCCAATGCTGTAAAATGTTTCTGTCATCACTGGAATAATGAACCATCAGTGCTTGATGTGCCCTGTTCCAACATAGTAGCTGAGAGAGCTGTAATGTTGATGGAAGAGGTTCATTCTAATTGCTAACGGACAAATATCTTAACAGAAAATTTGTAAACACAAATACACAAATCTGAAACACTTTTAAAAACACTGAATATGCTCATTTATATGTATTACTCATGTGTATTTTATGCAAAAATTACATGTTATAATAAAAAATTGTTTGGACCTCTAAATGTTTCAATTTTAAAAAAGGAAATTCACTTAGGCGCATGAGGTTTTTTCATGTTTTTGGCAAAGCCAAAGTCATTTTTGCGATTTTTAGGTAAAAGTTCATCAATTACCACCCCCCGGCTAATAAATTTGAAATTTGTCGTAACCCTAATGTACATGTCTCAACCTGAATTAAATAACAACTTTATCTAAGTACCATAAATACTAAATTGTCTAAATATGACTGGGCAAGATAAAAATATCAAAACTAATATAAGCAAGTTAACAAGAATCAAGAGATATAACAGACTGAGTAACACAAAATGGTTTTAAATTTAAGTAAACAAAACCTTCACACATTGTTGACTATACACTATACAGCTTGGCTTGTGACCTGTGCATATAATATTTATATGGCTGTTGATAATCTCCATGAACATGCAATTAAGGCATTCAAAATTGTAAAATTATGCGCTTAAAATTTTGGGTTAATTTACCCAAATGCTGTTATTTCAGAGTTTCTGTACACATAAAAAAAATGAACAAAATCAGTAAATCACCCAATGGCGCCAATGCTATGAATTAGTATGAACAGAAATTTGATCAGTACAGATCAAACAAGAAAGAAATTGCAGAAGCGAGTATTTTCAAGACAAAATTTTTATTTTTTGTATAATAAAATTAAAAAGAACAAAGTAAAAACTGATTAGATTTAAGAGAAATCTTTCTTTTTTTTAAATCGATAGGCCTAAGCAAGGAATGGAGAAATTTCAGAAGGGTGTCATTTTCTACAAATTTTTATCACACAGTTAACAATAGTGAGACAATTAAACATAACATTAACTGGCTTGTTTATTTAAAACATGAAAATGGTTTAAATGCCATCATTTATTTTTGTTGCAAGCTGTTTAAGTCATTAAATAATAAAGCAAGATCGCTAGTAATGTATTCAATTCAATTGAAAAAAGAAATTATGCAAGGTGTTATCATGTGTTATGTTTTAATTAAGAAATAAAACCAGGAAAATTTAATAAACCCATTAGGCATAAAGTAAAAAAGGCGTCTAAAAGTCGTCAAAGGCATAACTCCATTAGTGGCATTAGCCTTCATTATGACATAGTTAATGAGAATGGACAGTCCATATTGACTAAGTCTAACTAAACATAATCAAGCTAAGACTTTGCAAAAAGGGGAAAACGAAATTAACTAAGTATTATTACTAGTTTTTACGATTGATGGTAAATCACTCACTGTCACTGCTGATTGTTTAGTTGGCTGCAGATTTATGCGATATAACACTTTTGGCTATAATTTGTTCCAACTCAAAGCAGTTATCACACTTATTTTTTTCCTGTTCAAAACGAAAATATTAAGATAATTAAATTAATTTAGAATTTTAATATAAAATGCTTTATGTTTCCAAGACATTTTATTGTAAGGTTTTAAAAATAAATAAATTAACGTATTCAGCTGTAACCGCATTTTTTATTGGACTAATAGTTCTGTTAACGATATTGAATGGGCGTAGAGCCGTAGTTTTTCACGCAGATTATTGTTGTCTTAAATGTATATTAAAATTAATTATAGCTTTATAGCATCATATAAAAGAAGATTTCGTTTAGGTGTGGGATAATATTAATAATAATATTATAAATTTATTAACATTCATCAAGTTTTAAGTTTGTAAAAAATGTAACTGATTGGCTTAGCCTAAAGTTCTAAAGCTTAAAAATAAAGGTTAAATTCATTTTTTTTTATTGAATTGTAATGCCACTAAACTAAACTCTAAACTATAGACATACTATATTATATAAGATGTCTATGGCCTAAACATTATCATTATCATGAGTCGTGACATAACTATGAAATGTCAATGCTTTATTATTTAAAAAAAAGTCCAATGTAAAGTTGTTGAAATTTAAAACAATAGGCCCTCCCTGTCGGCAATTAAATCAGTGACGATGAGAATATTTTAGTTTTAGGAATGCAAATTCTAATACGCACTGGCTCCACGACCGTCATACGACGGACGATGTATTTTTTTTTTTACCGCTTCCGTCAACAATTGCATAGCCGAGCAATTATACATTAAAATGAGAGGTTAGTTTGTGTGGCGCGCTAGTGATGTAGGTTGTACGCTTGGCTGAGACCCAGTTTGGCTAGCTATGTGCGGGTTCGATTCCTGATAGAGACATACATTTTTTTGTTCAGATTTTATTTTTCAGGATCAGGGTTAGGGATAGGATTAGGGATAGGGTTATGGATAGGATTAGGGATAGGGTTAGGGATAGGGTTAGGGTGTGCAGCAATATCTATTTATGGTCCCCGAAAAAAAAAATATCTCCGATTTTTAACAGTAAATGACATCATCAACGTCTGCAGTAAATAAGAGTTCTCATTCATTCTGTTTACTCTTTAATTGTGTTAAAACGATCGCCGATTTTATTTTCAAATCAATTCTTATCGAAAAAGAAAAATGATTTTTAAATTGAAACCGAAAGTGCTTAAGTGTCCGAAGCAAAACTTGTGCGCATTTAAGTCGCGCATATATTCCGATATGTATTTTTAGTAACAATATCTATAATTTGTAGAATTTAAAATTAGTTTTTTTTATTATTATAAATAATACCAGATAGTTCTTATCAAATGACAAGCTGGTGATATCTTCATATTGAATTAATTAACTTAACAAAAATTATGCAGTATTCAATGACCTCCGAAAATTTCGATTAATACATTCAAGATCACCAACTTTGAGCCATTCAAGATTTTTTTTTATAATATTTGTTTTGGTTAATTTTTCAATAAGTATAAGGCTTTACAATTGTAGGGGTCGATACTTGAATTTGATATATCAAACAAGTGGTGATGGCAGAGGGTGTCCACTCCCTTTGTGTTTTTAATTTTCTTTTTTTCAATTTCCATAGTTTAAAAAAAAAAAGTTTATTGGTAAAAAAAAAACAACAACAACAGATTGCACAAACGAGATGGGAATATAGCAAGCAATAAAAAAAAATATTTTTAGAACTCCGGCATATCCGGCCCAGCCTTCTTCCGCTGATCAGGCCGGATATCCGAGACTTCACTGTATTTATCACATCGTTAAATTATGTATCATGTCAACAAATGTGAAAACGTTATTCAATGGTCCCAGTTACTTTAGTAAATTATTTGTTATTTGGTATTCTACTTCGTCCTTTTTACTGAAGAATAAGAAATGGGTGATAAACGTAAAAAGGTTGTAGTGACTATGGAGGAGAAACTACTGGCTATAAGACGTTTGGACTCTGGAGTAACGGCAAAAACAATTGCTTCAGAGTTAGGGGTAGGAAAAAGTACGGTTGGAGATTGGAAAAAAAATCGAGCAGAAATTGAAAAGTGGTGTGCTACCCAATCTGTTGGAATGAAAGTAAGAAAAACTATGCTGAAAAATAAGAACAAAAAAATTGAAGAAGCTTTATTTTTGTGGTATGAACACATAAGAGCAAAAGGCTGGCCAGTTACTGGGCCTATTTTGCAGGAAAAAGCATTGCAGTTTAAGCAACAAATTGGAGAGGAGTCAGAATTTAATGCCAGTGATGGATGGTTAGATCGGTGGAAAAAGCGATTCAATATTTGCCAAATGAATTATAGTGGGGAGACTTTATCCGCTGATCTAGAGGCTGTACCTTTATCCAAAGACTATCTTTTTAAGCTTATTGAAAAAGAGGGAATATCTGGGGAGCAACTTTACACCTGCTGTGAAACTGGTTTAAATTATAAGGTACTCCCTACAAAAATGCTTGCATCACAAATAGTTGCAGATGCATCAGATTATGAGGAAGGCATAGAACGAGTAACAATCTTGGCTTGTAGTAGTGCAACTGGCAACCACAAGCTTAGGTTAGCATTAATAGGAAACTCAAAGAAACCTAGAACTTTAAAAAAAATGAAAAATCAGGAGTCACTACCTGTATGTTACACCCATCAAAAGAAGGCATGGATGAATTCAGAAATCTTTAAAACCTGGTTTCAAAGTGAATTTGTACCAGCTGTAGAAAAACATTTGAAAAGCAAAAATTTACAGAGAAAAGCTGTTCTGATACTTAACAATGCACCTTTGCACCCAGCCACAGATGAACTCTCAGATGGGGACATCAAAGTTTTACGTGCACCACCCAATGTGAGGGCTGTTTGTCAACCAATGGATCAGAGCGTCCTAGAAACACTTAAGAAGAAGTATCGTCTGCATTTTCTCAGTTTGTTGATATCGGCAATAGATAATAATGAAGATTACATAACTACACTGAAAAAGATAGACATGCTAGATGTTATAAGGTGGCTGGCGGCGGCATGGGAAGAGATTCCAAACTCATCACTTGTAAGGCCTTGGGAAATTTTTTTGGACCATGAAGGTGGACATTTTAAATTTGAACCTGTGTGTGAAACTGAATTGGAAGATGAAAATGATAAACTGGTTTCATTGCTGGAAAAAATGCCACGCTGTGATGATGTCCATGTAGATGACATTACAGAATGGATGGCCAATGATGGGCTTGATGAAATAACTGACAGTGATATTGTGCAAATGGTGACACAGGGTGAAGTAATCGAGGAAGAAGATGACAAAAAAATTTTAATCTCACATTCTAAAGGGTTGAAGGCGATTGAGACTGCATTGCAGTATATTAGTGAGCAGGAGGAAGCTTCACCTGCTGATATAATTTGCTTGTGTAAGTGGAAGGAGATTGCGTCACAGAAGAGGGCTAAAAAGGTGAAACTATCATCCACTGAGGACTTTTCAAAAACTGAAAACTGTTAGCTTGGAATTGTATTCATTTTTTCCCAGCTATACAATCATTTCTCAATGAAAAGTAAAATAATTTGTCTGTTAATGTTAAAATGAATTCATACTACATCGTAATGAGACATGTATTCATACTACATGTAATGAGAAATGTTTCCTACAATTAGGTTTGATATTGAATGATTTCATGCTATTGTTATATTTTTTTCAAAATGTACATAAGAAACAAAAAATTGATAAAAACCAATTTTGATGTATATTTTTTTTTAAAGGAGGATTAAAATGGTAGGGTTGGGAAAGGATTCAATCTGGTCTGCCTTTCAGCTACCACATTGTATGTACTTCATTAGTTGAGTCTAATGTACATATGTCTGATCTTTTAGTCAAGACAATTGTAGACATATTTAATTTAGCATATAATCAAGTCATTTGTACATTTGTTTATCTGTCTTAACAGTTACACGTACATCTGAATTAGCTGATCCACAATCCCTTGGCTCTATATAGAGGCTTTTTTTTATAATTGCTTTTCTAAACTATCCTTAAGTTTTTGTAGCTAAATCCATTTTATCATGCTTTACTGTTTAGTTCTCAATCTGAATTTTATTTTTATGGGACATTTGTCAATCCTATGTATAGAGAAAAAAAAACTTATGATAATCAAATTTACCTTTTTTTTTTTAGGATGCATGATAATTACAAAAAATCTTACTGGGTACTTTTGGAGCTTTTTTTTACTTACCTAAACACAAATTACTTCATTTTTCAACTTTATCCCGTGTCATTATCAATAACATCTTTAGCAAACAATTTTCAAGAATGTTATGAATTGAAATAAAGCTAGGAAACATTCACTGTCTCAATCTCAGTCTAGAATTGTCCAAAATTTTAACAAAATTTAATGCAGAAAATTTCTAACCATTCTGCTAATAAAAAAAAACAACTTTAAAACAATCTTAGTTGATTTGTTTGAATTTTATTTTTATTCTTTGTATACCTGTACTTCAATATAGTCAGCACAAAGGTCAATAAAATCTTTCTCAGGCAATGAAACCATGTTTGATGATGACAGAATGAAAGACATGAATGAAATGGACAAATGACTAAACAGTTTTTAAATAAAAACTACAAAGAAAAAAATGAGTAATCATGAGTATGTACATTTTGACCTGCAATACAACAAATCATACAACTTTTTGAAGCAAAAAAATGTTATTGTTTAAAGAACTAATAATTATCTGGCCATAGGTGACTGATAATGAACATTAGCTTGAGGTATTAAATGAGGGGGGACTATTATGAATACAAATGCAGATGTCTTACAGGTTAGTGGCTATAGCTTTAGTAAATTATTTAAAGTTTTAATCTTAAAGTTTTTTTTCTGAAAAAATGCTTCACTATATGTGGATAGAAAAACAAAATATTATTTTTGTGGGTGAGAGACCATAAGTGGGAAAATTCTAGAAATTTGTATGCAAAAATAAAAAAATAATCAAGAAAAAGACTAAATAAAGAAAAATTTGGTCCCACATCTCAAAACAACGCAACATCAGGAATACATACACCAAACAAATGTAATTCAATTTTCAAAATGAAAAGTATTCTTTTGATGATGTCATACATACAGTAATTTCTCCTAGAGATTAAATTCAATGAAGCTCTTTGTTTGACAGAGTATTTCTTTAACCTTTTGTACTTCTCATGTAAAGAATTAAATTTTTATTAAGAAATATGTACAAGTCACTTGTTTTACATAAGAGATAGAATAGATATTATAACAAAATCTTGTCATGATTTTATGTAAACATAGTTTAAAATTTGTTAAATAAGTTGTAGTTCAAAAACCACCATTAGTAAAAGGAAAAGTGATTTGCAATATTTTAGTATTTTCATAGTTTTGACCACATACCTATCAAAAGTATCACAATATTATGCTAAGTAGATGAGCTTTACTTCATAGAAACAGCGAAGTTTGGTGAAACATTACATGGATCCCCAATATAAGAAGAATAAAAAGTTTTGAAGATTAAAAGTGAGTCGTTATTGAATGTACCAGTAGATGAAAATTAAAACAAAAACTTTCCTGTTTTTTCTTGTATCAATAGACTGGACTTATGCAGTGGTGGGCCATGCTGGATACTGAAGCACATATGTCACATTCATATAATTAAAAAATATTTTTTTCCCCACCAAAATCCTAATTAAATTTTAGCCCTTACTTAAGTAATTCTTTTAACAAGGCCAGATAGTCAAGAGTCTACATTATGATAATAATAAAGACACTTTTATTATTATCAAGAACAGTACATGTGTTACATTTTTTATTCAACAGACAAACATTTTTTAGTGCAGCCGTGAATTAAAGTGTTAATTTATTACTACAGAAATCTTAATGTAACCTAATCACAATTTTTGAAGTGAAAGCGCTCAATTCAATTTTTAAAGTTTTGATTCAAACGACCTAGTTGAGAACATAAAAATGGACTGTTAATACAAGTAATAATTTAAGAATATTTTATTAATACTTCATTCTTAGGCAAGATACTGAAATTTTTTTCATACCTGCTCCGTGCTATATAACCACTATTTTCAGGCATTAAAAGTTACTTCAAGATGATCAATTTATTGATACAATGTATTGATCAATTTTTTTAATTAAGACACTTTGTAAAAATCATAAGTAAAGTTATGAGATTGGGATTCTAGTAATAAAAAATTACATAACAACAGTTTGCAACATATTTAAACATTCCAACAAATTATTTTGAAAAGTTCTATTAAATACCAAATGAAAAAAAACAACAATATTATCATGACATAAATAAATGATTAATAAACAATCTATTTGGTTTGAAATGTTAAGTATTTACTAGAAGTATCAAGAAATAAATAAATCACCGCAACCTACAGTGTTAAATGCTGAACAACTGACTGTATATAGAGATGACTCTACACAAGTCAACAATAAACCATAAATAACAAGACTTCAAATATAAAGGTCAACAACAGATTGTACATTAGACTATACACGTCAGCCATAGACTGTAGATAACAAATCTTGACACACATATAGATCAGCAATAGACAACTGTACTATACACTATTCATTTATGAACTGTACAAAATTTTTTCTTAAGTTGTTAAATAATGAAATGACATTAACCTTATGTACAATTAGAGATACAATATTTACATGAAATATTTCATACAATTAACTAGAGAATTCGTTGAATTCAAGCTGAACATCAAGAAACCACACAATCACGTTTATTATGAGCTGAACCTTCCTGCTGAGCGAGCAAAGGATCCAGATCTATCCGACGAATGCTGTCGCTCACAGGAGATGCTGTGCCTTTTTCTACCGTTGGAGTTTCACTTGTTAAAACATCAACATTAAGACTTACAGTGGCTGGTGTCTCTACTAGTTTAGCCAGTTTGAGAATTTCTCCACGGATCTGGTACAAAAATGATTTGTAACCTAAGCTGCAAAATAAATCATACACAGAATAAAGTCAATATTAATGAAGCGCCATGTGACAGCAATAAAAAATGTCACGTGAGCAGGTTCTAAGTGAAATATGCACGCTATCAGTTATAAAAGCGATGTGCTCACACTTTCACCTGAAATTCAGCTTTAGAATAGTCTTGGGCAGCACACATATATAGAAGTTCTTAAAAACTATTTTTTTCAAACTACATAAACTTCACATTAATCCTACTAGTTGTAAAATTAGAATCCAGCATAATAGACAATTTATTTTAAAACGAGACCTGAAATTCATGTGCAAAAACAAATAGGACATTCCTTTTTCCATAGAATAAAAAAATGAACAGTTATTATTACAAATTTCTAGCTCTAGTGCGAGTGGATAGGGGGAAAAATTTTAGAGACTTTGCAAAGGGCATTCATTCCCCAAGGTTATGATCTAAAGAGAGCAGTCTGTAAGTTTAATAAAAAAATTTCAATATGGAGTTACTCAAATGTTAACACCCAGACATAAGTCAACACAAGAAGAAATATCTTACCATTCTGTGTCAGCCCAGAGCTCTAGGTAATTAACACCTTCTCTCATTCTGGCTACCATATCAGAGGGCGTCTCAGCCGAACCGGCAGTATTAACTACTCTGATTACAGCCAAATGGTCACGTAAGACAACAGCCAAGATCAACGCCCATTCCAAGCATCCAGCTTCCAGCATTATATGTAACAGATACCTGGTAGAAAAAATGGTCATTATACTTTTAATGTACAAGTTAATTTTAAAAAGTTTCAACTCTAAACACTTTATCAACAAATTAACAACTGATCCACATTTTTTTTGTCCAAACTGACAGTGCAAGGAATGTTAAGTCAAAATATTTCAAGATGTTTTCTTTTTCTATCAAAAGATCATCTCAGTATCCAAAAGTGAATAAATAAAATTTATTTCATAACCTTTTATAGCATTTGTGAAAATGAAAAGTGAATGTTACAAACTTTACACAGATATTGAATCCTATCTTAAATTGCATGAGAAAAAGTGAACAAGAGAGGAAAATTTTATAGTCATTTCAACAAAAATCAAAAAAGATTTTTATTAGAGAAATATTAAAATGGCTAATAAAAGTTTAATTATTTTATTAGATAGAAAAATTATTATATTTATTAATTTCTAAAAATGTATATTTATCTCAATTACACCCAATGTTTAAAAAAAATAATCCATAAATTATTTTTTTATACTGATATTTACATGAATTTTTGAATTTGTTTATGACTTAAATTAATAATTTTCTCAGTTTTATGCTTAATGCAGCTAAAACTTTTTTGAGATATCTCAGCCATATTTGAAACTGACTTATACCATTTTATAGAATGAGGTTTTAACCAGGGGTTGCATTCCATTTGTTTATATATTAAAAATTATATTAAGTGCAGCACAACATTCTATTGAACAATATTTAATGAACAAAATAAAATAACAGGAAATTGCTCTTTGGAAACCACAATAAACTCCCAGAAGAGCTGCATGTGACTCTAAAAGCCACATTTGACCCCAACTGGAATATAATGGTAGACAAACTTGTTCGAATACAAATAATAAATTAAATAAATTGTGCTGTTTAAACTTCATGTTCACTTTAATTAAATTTTTAATTATATGTCAGTTAATTTCAATTAAAAAAATGAATCCATTAGCTGCTCTAGTAAAAACATAATAAATTGTCAAAATATTCATTTCATGCATTGCATTCTATTTATTTTATTGAGGTTAATTATCACAGACATCCATGTTATTTCATCTGATATGTCAAAAAATAAATTCTATAGTTAAATGCTGTGGATGCGAGTGCATTGAAAAATCCCAACTTACTCTAGTTCAAGATGGGCTTGTTCAGGGCCCCTACTTGATGCTACTTCCTGTGACATGCCTTCAATATCAATACTGAGCTGGGCATCATGGCCGCAAACAGATTCATTCACAACTTCATAGTCACCCAACAACGAACTAGAGTCTGATATCTCTATAGTGGCCAGACTACTTTCATCTGCTAAAGTTCATACAAATAATTTAATTACTAAATAAACTCAACTTAAATTGCTGATAAAAAAGATTTTACCAAAACAAATACGCATTTTTTTAGCTTTTGAGAACAAAACATACTTCTTAGATTCTGAGGTTTCAATATGATCTCATCAGAACCAACTTGAGACAGAATCTGCTCATTGAGTTGTGGTTGAATTGTGGCAGCCAGTACAGAGTTAACTGTTGGGTGTGTGAGTACAGGTTCATTGAGATGATCTGATTCCACTGTTGTACTCTGATATTCATCTTCTAATAATGAAGATGACAGAGATGATGAAGAAGCTTGAAAAAAATTAATAGAAAGACAACATTTATTAAAGGAACACATTAATATAATCAACATAGGTCAATAAATAAAAAAAAAAGTTGATTAGGGCCATACAATGATGATGCACATCATTAAACCAAATATTATAAAAAAATAATTGATATTAATTTTAACTTCTAATAGACTATGGTGAAATTATGGATTGTAAATGTTCTCATAATTCTTTTTTTTTTTTTACATTGCTATGATTTCAATATAATTATGTCTGCTATCAAACTAAATTAAATTCATTTAGCTTCTGGAAGAAATTATTTCATTTAAATTAGTGAATACTGTAACAAGTTGAATTCATTTAACAACTGTCTAAATGCAGTTTAGTTTATTAATTATAGATAAACCCATTAGTCCCAAAAGCAATTAATGATATTTTAAGAAAGCCATGGAAAGTTAATATTAAATAAAATGACTTCATTAGGTAAATATTAGGTACCTGCTAAAGTTTTTCTTAAAACATGTAATGCACTAGCAGATAATACAGGCATGGGCCATTCAAACTGAGTATGAATATCTCTCAAAGCAGTCACAAAGTCATCTACTTTGCCAGCTCTCACTCTGTAGAATGAACACAATCAATGGTTAATATGTATGTATGTATGTAAACTGATGAACATAATCAATGGTTAATATGTATGTATGTAAACTGATGAACATAATCAATGGTTAATATGTATGTATGTAAACTGAAGAACATAATCAATGGTTAATATGTATGTATGTAAACTGATCAACATAATCAATGGTTAATATGTATGTATGTAAACTGATCAACATAATCAATGGTTAATATATATGTATGTAAACTGATGAACATTATCAATGGTTAATATGTATGTATGTATGTAAAAAAGTGATGAACATTATCAATGATTAAAGTACATTGATGAACATCCCATTAATTAAATGTATGGGGATAGATGAATATTACATACTAGCTATACCCTGCAAAACCTTTGCATAGAGACAGTTCAACTTTGAGGTTATCATGAAAAGGTCAAAGTAATTATGTGGGTCTATTTATATTATGTTATGACCAAAATTAACTCTCAACAGACTGAACGTTTTTTGAACATTTTCAGTTCGCTGTGATATCTTTCAATTAAATTATAATAACTTATTTATTTTAAAAGTTATGTGATTATAATTTATATCAATTTGTAGCAAAATGAAAGGGCTTTTTAACAATGTATGTTTTAGAGTGATATTATTATGCAAGCTTTTTATAATTTTTAAATAGTTTAGATGAAAAAAATAAAAAAAACAAAATAAATCAAACAATCCACAAGCACAAAAAAGAAAAAAAAAAATCATTATGATTCATTTCAATAAAAGTTACATTTTATTAAACTACATTCAATTCTCTGTGTGTAGGATATTTTTGAAGACATTATATTCAGAAACAAAAGATATTTAAAAATTTCTAAAAAAGATGTGTTTTAACAGAAAAAGGACCAAAAAAATGCTTGGATCAACATTGACCTTGCAACAAGAAAAATTCAAAAAGATAATAAATCTAAGTTATAAAAACTAACATTCTAATGTCTATTGATAACAACAAAGCTCAATTTCAGTATGGTTTTATAACTTTGCTAAAAATATTTTACAAGATTACTGTAACTATTATACAAGTTTATGATAACGAGAGAGACAATTTCTATCTTTTTTGAAAACACAAGTAAACCTCACATACCCTACACTTTACACTTGTTTTTCTTACTACTTTTTTCAGTACTGTAGCACAATCTACAGTTTCCACGTTTATCCATAAATTCTGGATTCATGGCATGCTTAAAAAATACTGGTGGTCGTGATGCAATAGGTACAGCATCAAACGGACCAATATTTCCCAATTCCCGAATTAATTCTTCTGTGAAATTTAACTGCCCATATCTAGCTGCTCTTTTAAATTCTACAATGTCTTTGTGTTTATTTCTTAAATCCTGGAACAAAATATAAGAGTTAACCCTAGCTATATCTAGTAAATGAAAAAAAATTGTTTTCCAATATTTATTAGTTTTAAGTAGAACATTATATTTATTAATCAACTGGTCACTCTTATCTACACCCCCCATATATCTATTATAATCCTGGATTACGGCTGGTTGGTCAACTGTAAGTTCCTCAAATTTTCCATTTACTTTAGTCCGTCGTTTAACTGGTCCAAATCCATTTGCAATATGCATAGTGGACATAACCGAAACAGTTTTATTGTCCCGCCACTGTACTGTCAATAGCTGTCCCTCTCTAACCCATCTCATATCCCCTCTTTTAGATTTTTTTTCAAAGTCTTTTATATTTTTTAAAGATTGGGGAAAACCTTTCCTTGTCCTAAGAATAGTTCCACATGCTCCTACCCCTAAATCCCATAGATCTTTAAACAACTGTACACTAGTATAAAAATTATCGACAAATAATCTATAACCCTGTTTAGCCAAAGATTTAATTAATTTCATAACCACCCCATATGCCAACCCAAAAGGCCCATTATCCTGTTTACCTAAATATAAATGAAAATCATAAGTATACCCAGAAAGAGAATCAGCTAATACCCATAACTTCATTCCCCACTTAGTCGGCTTATCCCTAATGTACTGCCTAAAACTATATCTACCTTTGTTTCTAATCATTCTTTCATCTATTGATATATGTTGGTAAGGCTGAAACAATTTTATACATTTCATTCTAATAAAGTTAGATAAAAAATATACTTTACATAACTTGTTGGATTTGTCTTCAGTTTGAGGATTAGATACCTTTAGAAAGCTCATTATAGATTTAAATCTATCACGAGACATAAAAGCTCTGGCCCAAAGTCCATTATATAAAGATTTAGTAGACCAAAAGCGGTCAATGTTCGGTGCTTGAACAAGTCCAGCATACATAATAAGTCCACAGAATCTATAGAATCAATCTTTTGTAAGGTCAAACCAGCCTTGGTAAACACTAGGTTTTGTAGGTCCATATTGTCTGGCATAGCTATTTGTACAGTCACAAATATGAATAACTAAGTCCAAAGTAAAATAAAGTTTAAAAAATGCCACTGCACTGCAGAATTTCCTTATGTCTTCCCTAGTTTTAGCTCCTTCGAGTTGAATGCCTGGATCCCTCTCAGGTAGAAAATTCTTTGGTGGTTCTGGATATGTGTCATTTGTAACATAACCATATGATCTGTGGGATAAAAATAAATGTGTAAAGAAAAGCATCAATTAAAAAAAAAAAAATAAAAAATATCAGCTTATTTATAGAGCTACAATTAATTATTTTATCATGATAAAAAAAATTATCAATACAGATTTGTAATTATTATATAAAATTTAGTCTTTTGACAAAAGTTTTGTGTTTACAAGCATCAGCTGATTGGCAATAATACAAAAATAAAACAGTACTGCAAGCAGCAGAGTACTAAATAAATAATATTTATATATAAACCTTTATATAATAGAATATAAATGTTTAGATTTTTTCTTTATTTTATAACCGTTCCCACATAATAAGTTCTAAAGAAAAAATAAATGAATAAATAAATAAACAGCTTTGCGATCATAGTCAAACAAACTCAAAGCATGTTGGTTCAATACTTACACATCTGAGTTAGGAGTGTTGAAACTTGAATTAATACTAATATTTTCAGCATCAGAGTCATCCGAAGATGTAATAAGTTCCCAAGTTTCATCTTCATCACTAGAATCAAGTTCATTTTCTTCAATATAATCGGAATCTGAGTCCATTTTAGTGTAGTCGAAATTACTGACTAAACGTAAACAAATCAAAATGGCATTTGCCAGGTCACCTGATAGCGTTTTTTTATTTACGAGAAATTGTAGCTAAATAAAAAATAAATAATTATTTTTTAGTAAAAAGTATTTAGAAAGCATTTTTTTATAAAAATATTATATTTGTAATAAAAAAATATAAAAAAAAATATTATTTTTCATGGTTTGACTTCATGGATCACCAGAGTCACATATTATTGTATGCCGTCTGTTGGGCGTTAAGAAATTTTTTTTCTTTTGACAATCTAAAGAATAAATTATACAAAAAAAATTCTGTGAGTGGGATTTAAGCCCTTGAATGAGAAAGTGAGACAACTGTTTCCATGTTTTCTTGCCTGCGTCTCGGTTCAATAAACTTTAAAAAAAATCTACAGTCTTAAATAGTTTCTGTGGTTTTTAAATATGAAACTTAAAAGTCTAAAATATTAAAAAGTAATAAAATATTATCATTCAAATAAAAGTTGTCTTTTTTTTTTTAACAATAGATAGCATACAACAGATTCTCACGCCTTTTACTAAGTTAAATCACACTCTCAATGCAATGTTTTTATAATTACATTGAACATTTCTAGATTTTTTTAAACTTAAAATTAGTCTAAGTATAATAGCATAGTCTTACTTTGTTATTTAAAAACAAATTTAAGCAGTGTTAAATTAAAAAAAAATAATAATATGATAACTGAGAACTTTATTTATATAATGTCATTAATTTGTTTTATTAGATCAACTGATAAAAAAGAATTGTATTAACGAAATTTGTTATGATGAGCGAGACTATTTATATCGTCATGGAATTTTCGATTGTTACAATTATTTTCGTTGGACAATTTTAAAATCTGTTAAAAAAAAAAAGACAACGGAATTTGAATGACAATGTATTATTATCTATTTTTTAATATTTTAGAATTTTACCTCACTTATTCAAAATCACAGAAACTATTTATAACTATAGATTTTTTAAAATCATTTATGGAATCAAGACCCAGGAAAGAAACTTTAAATATTTCATCAAGAAAAAGTATTCTTACTTTCGATCTCCAGCAGACAGACAGACAGACTTGAAATGAAAAATTTATTTAGATAATTTAAGTATAAAGTTTGATGAATATTATAATTATCAATGATTAAATGTATATAGATTGATAAACATAACTAATGATCAAATGTTTGTAGATTGTTGAATATAATCATTGATTAAATGTATGAAGATTGATGAACAGAACTAATGATCAAATGTTTGTAGATTGATGAATATAATCAATGATTAAATGTATGAAGATTGATGAACAGAACTAATGATCAAATTTTTGTAGATTGATGAATATAATCAATGATTAAATGTATGTAGATTGATGAGCATACCCAATAATTAAATGTATGCAAACTGATGAATATAACAAATTTTTGAAATATTCAATGTATTATACATGAATATTATGCTGGATAATATCTAGCATATCAATTTTCAAGATATATGTAATACTGTACTGTAATCTACTTCAAGTTAAAAAAATAACATCAATAAAAGAAATCATCAACAAATGCACTTACCTTTCTCGTTTCAGCCATGAAACAATCTGGAAGTCCTCCATATTGGCTGAAAAATAACCAAGTGTTTTTATCTGATTGGAAGCCAAAAGTTTTCTTGCATGACGACACAAAATCATGTCAATATAAACTTGCTCAGCTGTGGGTTCTGACAGTTTCAGTTTATTGCCTGAGTTTCTGTGGACAAAAAACAAATTTAATGAAAAAATGTTAATCTATTGAAATTAAATCTAAATACAACAAACGCTCACATACAGATTTACATTTTCCCTAAACAATCATAATAAGAACATTTTAAATGACTAAGAAAAAACAACAGTTAAATTACTTTTTCCCTGAACTGAGTAATGAATCTGAGACTGTGTGCTTTGCCTTTTCTTTCTGTACAAGTTTAATCTCTCGAGGCTCCACTATACTTGAAGTTCTCATTCGGCCAACGTTACTGACATTAGTATAATTATAACCTGCATGGCTGGCAGGAGACAGCGGTGGACTAGCTGGGAATGCTGAGTGAGAAGAAGTGCCAGACAGTCTTGAAGCAGTTGGTGATTCTGTCGGTTCAGTTGAGTCTATACAGAGTATTGTTGAAGAGAGAAATAGTTAAAGAAAACATTACAAAATGTAGTTAAATACTCAACCACAATAATGTAAATTATATTCCAAAACAATCAAATGTAACAATAAAATTTTTCATTTATTGTGGTTCAATTCTGCAATGATAAAATTACTAACCTATTGCTTTTAAGAAACGAACCAAATCTCTACACAGCTCCCAGTAGCCTTTATCTAGAGCAGAATCCAAGAGGATTGTAGCATGCTTCCAAACAAACAAAATAAAATAGTTTTTTCATACATTTTAAATTAATATCACTCCGCACTTTACGACAATATGTTAATAAACTGACTTGAAAAAATTAAGATATTGTAATGTCATCAAGAATATAAAATGCCGCAAATATTTCAAATCTCTAGCTCAAGGGATATTGGTAGAAAATTGACTTGCAGTATCTTAATGGTTGAATGAAATTCAAAAAATCAAGACTAAGTTAATTTATAAAAAACCACACCTTAAGCAATAACATGCCAGTAATCATATTTTAAAATTTAAAAATATACATAAATATTTTTTTGTAAAAATATGGTTCTTTTACAATATAATAAAAAGTTAAAGAAAAAAAAACTTCTTAGATCATACACATATTTACAGAAATTTCGCTTACTTATAAAAAAATCTTAATGCTTAAAAAAAGCTACGTTAAACAGATATTTGAAACATAAAACACATATGTCTATGTATTAAAAAAATAGAAAAGTTTGTAAATCTGGCTGCAATACTATTTTAAAGTATCCAGATGAGGAAAGAAGGGAATAATTTTCTCTTTCAATTTATGCAATCGGTTAATGAAATTATTCTTCTTCGTGTGACAAAGTCTGCAAAATCGATTTAATAAGCTGTGTCTGATAAGAACTAAAATGTATTTAAATAACAACTCACCTGTCGACTAACTATTGGTTTCTCCAAGTTCTGTAAAATAATGAGATAAGTAGCAGCTGTCTCCAGGTCACCCTGAAGTAAACATTCCTAAGAAACAAAACAAATTTACATCACAGAGTTATTAGTTCACAAGACAAATTTACATCACAGAGTTATTAGTTCACAAGACAAATTTACATCACAGAGTTAATGGTTCACAAGACAAATTTACATCACAGAGTTATTAGTTCACAAGACAAATTTACATCACAGAGTTATTAGTTCACAAGACAAATTTACATCACAGAGTTAATGGTTCACAAGACAAATTTACATCACAGAGTTAATGGTTCACAAGACAAATTTACATCACAGAGTTATTAGTTCACAAGACAAATTTACATCACAGAGTTATTAGTTCACAAGACAAATTTACATCACAGAGTTATTAGTTCACAAGACAAATTTACATCACAGAGTTATTAGTTCACAAGACAAATTTACATCACAGAGTTATTAGTTCACAAGACAAATTTACATCACAGAGTTATTAGTTCACAAGACAAATTTACATCACAGAGTTATTAGTTCACAAGACAAATTTACATCACAGAGTTATTAGTTCACAAGACAAATTTACATCACAGTTAATAGTTTACAAGACATAATTACATCACAGAGTAATTAGTTCACAAGACAAATTTATATCACAGTTATTTGTTCACAGCACAAATTACATGACAGTACCTCAAACTGATCTAAATTGGCTTTTCATGCACACAAATAGTGATTTATTCACATTTTCCACAAACAATGAAATATTTAAAATATTGTTTTTTTTTTATTATATCCTTAAAAAGTGCAAGTCAAGCAAGCTCTATTACATGGTCATTTTATCTGTGTTTTTTAAATCTACAGCACAAAATATTTATTTGAAATAACCTAACATAGACATCATCAGTACAACAACAGACTCACTGACACATTGACACTAACATAGACATCATCAGTACGACAACAGACTCAGTGAAACATTGACACTAACATAGACATCGTCAGTATGACAACAGACTCAGTGTTACATTGACACTAACATAGACATCGTCAGTACGACAACAGACTCAGTGTTACATTGACACTAATATAGACATCGTCAGTACGACAACAGACCCAGTGTCACATTGACACATTAACCTCTGATTTTTGCTGTAACATACATACAATTTTTTACATCTATGTGATGAAAGTATGTTATAATTTTTTAAAATATTATTCATTCTTTGATATTTTTATACCTTAATTGATAAAAATGTATTTTTTTTAACCCAATAGTTTTTCATTTTCAAAAAAATTGCATTGCAAATTATATTGTCAAGAGTTTACCATTCTAACTTATGTATGTATCATGTATGTCAGTTTCTTAGTTTAAAAAATTTTTGCATCTAAATTTTGCCAATTTTCAGATTTTTGAATTTTTTGATGAATTTTACAAAATGTTGCTCTGGCCCATATTCGACCCAATAAAACAACTTAAAAAATTGAATTTAATATTTGTGTGTATTTTATTTGGTTTGAATTTCATAAGCAGTTGTCAGATACAAAACTTTTTGAAATATACATACCTTACATGTTGCAAAAAATAAAAGAATTTCAAAGGTTTAAAAAATCCATAACTTTGACAAATATTTTTAAGGAAAAATTTTGGTATCGAAATTCTTAGACCGCCCCTATCATAAGTATATTCAGCTTGATTAATTTTGTAAGAAGAAAATCTGTTTGGGGTATTTAGAGGTATTTGATTATTGTACAACTAAACAATTGTTTCTATTTACCTCAAACAGATCTTTAGGATTACCAACTGTTGAGAAAAGATAAGGCCATAGAGCAACTTCAGTTTTTCGAGCACAGTGAACAATGGTCTGAAGAAATTCTGGAAATTCTTGAATGAATGCTACAACTCTGGGTAAAAGTGGATCTGGAACAAAACATCCTATTCTTAGCATGAGTGTCAGCCACATGGAGAATAGTCACCCTTGCTATAAATACTCCTTACATAAATTATTATATATTACTTCTTGGAATAGTGAACCAATCCAACACTAACCACTAAGTACAGAGAACATATATTTTCAGAAAAAATGACGCATTGCACTGTAATATATAAAAAATAGTTACTTTTTATCAAGTAAGCAAACCTCTAAAAAATATGTTTTATAGAAAATACATGCTATAATCCATGTTATTGTATTCTGAGCCCTAAGGATTAATTTACTCATTTCATTGAGGGGAGAATGAGTAAAAGCCACATACATAACAACAATCATTACTTCATTTTTATATATTAGGGTAACAATCAGCTGTACAGAGATAATTAAAATCATATGACTCTGTATACAATTTTTGTGTTTCCTCACAATTGGTTTATTCTGTGAGGATCCAAAGTTTAGTTCCTAGTCAACAATGGTTTTGGTAGATTACCGAGTGCTTATGAGCTCTGAAAGTGAGACACCCTTTAGACATTGTAAATTTATATTGAAAAAAATATATTCGTTTCTTTTTTAGATTATCTTTTTCTTTCACTTATGAAAATATGTGGAATTAAATGGAAAACAATGAAGCTTCTAATATTGTACCTGGAATAGGTTCTTTGGATGTGGCTTCAGCTTCTAAAACTTCATGCAACAGTAATTCTAACACATGTGGGAAATATGTCAGTTCATTACAGCTTCTGGCCAAATCCAATGCATTTACACCTAAACTGAAGTAGAACAAAGTTATAACCCCGATAAATATTACATTTGATACAACTTAACTTACTAAAAAAAATAACTTGCTTTTACAATCAAATATAAAAAAAAATTGCAGGCTTACTTTCTCCTGAGTAGTTGTCTGAGTATATGATGAAGATAAATTTGACTCTGTAATAAAATGTATAAAATGTAAAAAAAAAAAAAACAACCAATTTCTCTACTAATACCTAATAATTGTTTTTTTTTAGCAGCTAATATTTAGAAACAGACTGTTATAAGAATAACATTTTCACCAGTGAATCTTTAAAAGCCGTTTTATAAGAGCATTTACCCTGTTGATATTTATTTACACATAAAAATGTACATAATAAATAACTGATACAATTTATAAAGGCCATAACAGTTCAATTATGAGATTTGGGTTCCTTCTAGCAAAGAAGCAAATTTACAGGTAGTAATAGAGTCCAACATAAACCTGTTTCTCTTCTATCCAATGGTTATATTCAGACCTAGAAATGTCATTTCTTTAAGTAAACAAAGATATATTTCTTTATTCTAAATTTTATTATTTGGTAGCGGAGGTTATATTACTTTTTTACCTTAATGCTTGAAGTTATATGATTTTAGAAATTGTTAAAACATATTTATAGTCTTTTTTTATGAGATTTTTTTTATATGGCATTTTTGCGGAACTTATCCCCCAACATAAAAAAGACCTTGAAGTATATATAAAAAAAAAAAGCTTTTGTTAAAATCTACTATGAAAAAAGACCTCCTTAAATTGCGACAGTATTTATAGAAATTTTTGTGATAAAAAAATCGTTAGCGAAGATACTAATCATTTTTTGGGTTTTATTTAATCAATGCAACAATTAATGTATTTAAGCACATATATTTGTTGCATTTCAACTTATTGTCCAGTGAATTTTTTAAAATTAAACAATTAATAGATTTGGAGGTCATACTAAGTCCAGAAAATTTTATTGTTATAATGTTGTCATTTCATAAATTATACAAGATTCAAACTGGCTACCACACTTTTTTTAATCATTATAATTTCTAAAAATATATGTATGACCTATGGAGTTATTTTAATAAATGTGAAATTCCAAAAATAAAAAAAGTATTTCACTTGCTTTTGTGTATAAAACTAATAATAACTAGTAAAATTAAGTGAATTACCTAGTTTGATAAAATAAGACTAAAAAAAAATTAAATTTTAATTATTTGATCAAGTTTTATAGTTAAAAGAATTTCAATTGCTTTTGTTAATTAAGTTTATATAGTTAAGTTCCCTTATATCTCAATGGGACAAATGAAGTGAATAATTCATCTGTTTCAGTCAAGCGCTATATGCTGCACGACCACCAGTCCCCTCTTAAACTTTATATAAAATATTAAAATATAAAACAAACCATTCAAGACTAAAACAAAACTTTAGAATTCTGCCCGTTCACAGACCGATGCTATACTGACAAAAATAAATACTTCGGATCAAATACGATTTTAATTGACTGATTTGAACATTTTAAAATAGTGCATTGTCATCAAGAACGCACAAGAGTATAAAATTTAATTGATTGGAGAAGTTAGTGATAATTGATTCCAAATTTCCCAAAACATGTCACTACATGACAACATACACACAGAGCGAGTTGAACAAAAGCGTAAAAAAATAATGCCCTCACAGTTCTTTCTAATGTACAGAAAGGTAAATCTGAATTATTCTCTGATGAGGAAGTAAAAGTGTAGGATACAACATCACAGGCTGCACCCAAGATCACAGCATCTTCAAATAAAACAGCTGAGAAATAAAGACAAAACCATTTATTTTGATATTCCTTTGTGAACAAAAAATAAACATACATTTTTGTCTTACATCCATTTATTCGTTTTAATATTGAGAAATACATTATTAATGGACTGCTGGTCTCTTTCAAATATAACCACTTTAAACATTTTAATTTAAACCTATATAATATAAGCAAATAAAATTTTATCTAAGAGAGGTAACATATAATTATGTTATATATGTTATATATGATTTGCATTCTTTAATCAGTCAATTTATAATAGTCCATCATGAAATCTCGTTCTATTCACAACAAATTTAACTTGGATTTACAGTAAAGTGTCAATTTATGAGAGAAAATGTCAACAAACATGCCAAAAATTATGATCGGCTATTTGTTCTAATGTAGCTGTTTGTAGAAAGTTCGAGTTGTTATGTAAGCGAGCTATATAAGAGGCAGTTTGTGGGTCAAAAGAGAAGAGAGTCAGAAAAGGATATATAGTCAGTGTTAGGGATTATACAAAAACCGACTTTAAAAAAAACCGGTTGTGAAAGGTCAATTTCTCAAAAAACTGACGAAAACTGGTTTTTGGTTTTATAAAAAAAAAAATAAGTGAAATAACGGATATTTAAAGCACTCTAGCAATAATCTTTTTCAATTTATGTCATATTTAATTAATGTGTATGATTAAGTATAATGTAATTATGTCAACCAATTTTTACGTAAAACAATATATAAATGAAAAAAATCAGTAAGCATATATCACAATACAAACAGGCTGACTACTAGTGGGTAGTAGGGTACATATATATTCATTTTAATTACATTATGACTAAGTATATTTCTAACAAGGCCTTTAAACTGTTCAACTTTATTTGGCAGTCACGAATAAGACTTAATACTTTCCAGTGTTGCGTTTATATTATACTGTAAATATACATGGCTGTCAAAGTACGAGGTTTTGTTTGCCGCTCACAGACTAGTTCTGAAATCAGCCGTTGTGATGTAGACCACCGTATAGCGCTTATTTATTTATAGTCTTTACATATAACTGTTGTTTTTTTACTCATGGTATTCACTTTCTGTCTGTCTCTCTCTCTCTCTCTCATCCTTAAGTTTCTTACGTTATCTATACATGTGAAACCATACAGAAACACCTCTGCACAGCCACATCTATGGACCCACAACGAGTGCCCGTTTCAAAACATTCCTTCACTGTTGCACTCTAAAACCACTCCTCACCCCTCCCTTCATACATTTATCTCTACTCCCAACCTAACATTCCCCCCCCCCCTGAGATGTATTATTTATACTAGTCATTATAGCGACTGTGTGACGGTTCTGCCAAGAGATGTCTTGTTTAGGTTAGAGGGGTTGGCGGTGGTGGAGGTGTCAGATGACGAACATAAATTTAGTCAACTTGAAACAAATAGGTTCACTCTGTCGATTGTTTAGCAATGTGCTAAGGAGATACCCATTATCCCCCCCCCCCCCCACCTTTCCGTTTCAATGGGATACCCTTTTCAAGTCGTATACTTCCTGCAAGTCAAATTCATGTGCTAAAAAAAAATCATAGGCTGTTCTGTGGAATTAGTAAACGACTTAAGTTTAGCCCTCTTTCCAGGTCAAGGAAACGGTTGCTATAAATCTATGTGTAAATACCCTACCTGCCTTCCCCCGAATGCCCAAATCACCAGTGAACAATTACTTTCTAACAATGTACAAGGGTCGGACTGGCAAGGGAATTCACTGGAAAGTCAGTTTTGCAGATTTCTATGTAATTTAGCGGAATATAAAAATTTTTTTGCTAATTTTAAGTTCTAGGCTAAAACCGGCTTTTAAATCCCAAAAAAAAAACTGGTTGCAGAATGCTTCGAGATTCACCAAAATACCGGTTTTTCACCGCCGGTTTTTTAAAACCAACAAACCCTAGTCAGTGTCATAGAGATAATCTTAGAAGTGTAGTGTTTATTAAATGAGAAGTGATATTGTTTATATGATAAGAGAGATTAGTTTTGATATATGTGATGATTCATTTCTATATAATTGGATTGTTGTATGTATAGGAGTTTTATTCTTGCATATTGGATTAACTATTTAGATAGTTACTTTATCATATTTCATATTGTGTTATTCATTACTTGCTATATGATTAAATATGTTATGAACCATGAAGCACCGCAGTTGTTCTTCTTTATTATAACGTATTCGTTACATGGTGGCACGCCTCCTTATTTGTGACAAATCTGTTATTTTCTAAAATTACATTTTTTTCAAGAAACACATTTTTCAGAAAACATGCATTAACCAAATAAGTAATTCGAATTACCTAATGGATAGATATCAACTCGAAAGGGCAACATAATTCGTCTGGACATGAAATTATGAGCTTTTCCTTCATCTCTAGGAAAAAGTGGTAGCCAGACCTGCATAGAGGAGACATTTTTAATAATTAGTCATTTAAAGAAATGTTTTTCATTCACAAGATTCATCACGACAGAGTGTACCTTCATTCCATGAGAGCCACAACCAAGCCACATTGCTTCCATCAGCTGAATCTTGCCTACGTTTGCTCTGGTTGTTGTCCACAAGTTCTCTACTGATGTTGCCACAACACTTGGATTACAAAATGGAACCTAAAGAATGAAAAACAAATGTCTGACCAATAAAACTTAAGCCAATGATGACTTCTGTTACAGACTGAACTGAAGAACCAAATAATTCTGAACTGTTCACTTTAAGTGTTAATCTAAATTAACTGAAAGTTTTAAAATAATTTAAACTTTTAAATTTTCTCATTAGTGCATTGAAGTTTCTTTCATAAAGCCTATACAGAATGCATGTTTTGGAAGCCAAAGCTATTCTATGGGATTGTGTGGCTAGTACAGCCTTCTTTACTTTCTCCAAAAATGTCATGTACCATGGGTGGACAGAGACATAGATCTGAACAGAGCAAAATCTAAGCACTAGACTCAGGGACTTTCTTTATGACAGCCAATTAATCTAAGCACTAGAACCTGGGACTTTCTTTATGACAGCCAAATAATCTAAGCACTAGAACCAGGGACTATCTATCTTTCATGGCAGCCCATCAATCTAAGCACTAGAACCAGTGAACTATCTATCTTTCATGGCAGCCCATTAATCTAAGCACTAGAACCAGGGACTATCTATCTTTCATGGCAGCCCATCAATCTAAGGACTAGAACCAGGGACTATCTATCTTTCATGGCAGCCCATCAATCTAAGCACTAGAACCAGGGACTATCTATCTTTCATGGCAGCCCATCAATCTAAGCACTAGAACCAGGGACTATCTATCTTTCATGACAGCCCATCAATCTAAGCACTAGAACCAGGGACTATCTATCTTTCATGGCAGCCCATCAATCTAAGGACTAGAACCAGGGACTATCTATCTTTCATGGCAGCCCATCAATCTAAGCACTAGAACCAGTGAACTATCTATCTTTCATGGCAGCCCATCAATCTAAGGACTAGAACCAGGGACTATCTATCTTTCATGGCAGCCCATCAATCTAAGGACTAGAACCAGGGACTTTCTTTATGACAGCCAATTAATCTAAGCACTAGAACCAGGGACTATCTATCTTTCATGGCAGCCCATTAATCTAAGCACTAGAACCAGGGACTATCTATCTTTCATGGCAGCCCATCAATCTAAGGACTAGAACCAGGGACTTTCTTTATGACAGCCAATTAATCTAAGCACTAGAACCAGGGACTATCTATCTTTCATGGCAGCCCATCAATCTAAGGACTAGAACCAGGGACTTTCTTTATGACAGCCAATTAATCTAAGCACTAGAACCAGGGACTATCTATCTTTCATGTCAGCCCATCAATCTAAGCACTAGAACCACACTGCTGTCCCAACCATAAATGTTCTCATTGTGATGTCATTTAATGTTCTCATTGTGATGTCAGTCAAAGTTTTCATTGTGATGTCAGTAAATGATCTCACTGTGATGTCAGTAAATGTTCTCATTGTGACATCAGTCAAAGTTTTCATTGTGATGTCAGTCAATGATCTCACTGTGATGTCAGTAAATGTTCTCATTGTGACATCAGTCAAAGTTTTCATTGTGATGTAAGTAAATGATCTCACAGTGATGTCAGTAAATGTTCTCATTGTGACATCAGTCAAAGTTTTCATTGTGATGTAAGTAAATGATCTCACAGTGATGTCAGTAAATGTTCTCATTGTGACATCAGTCAAAGTTTTCATTGTGATGTAAGTAAATGATCTCATTGTGATGTCAGTAAATGTTCTCATTGTGACATCAATCAAAGTTTTCATTGTGATGTAAGTAAATGATCTCACTGTGATGTCAGTAAATGTTCTCACTGTGATGTCAGTCAATGATCTCACTAGTAGGGGTGTGCCGGATCCGTTTTTTCCAACCGGATCCGGATTTTCTTATGTGAAATCCGCCGGATCCGGTACCGGATCCTGATTATGATTCCGGATTTTGGTACTTTGCAGATACCGGTAAATCTGAGGGGTTGGATGCCTTCTGAACAGTTGGCCTAAATGGTTAAATGACATTGGCTGATTAGAAGTTGGAAGTGAAGAACTATTGTAGTGCACTAATTGTTTTGAATCTGAGGAGAAAGTCAGACTCATCATCTGAGTTCATCTCGTCTTGTCATTTGCTCATTGGATGATGGATGCTTATTGCTTATTGTTATTGTTCAAATGTTCATAGTTTATGATGTGTATTGAAATGGCTAATTAATTGAAAAAAACAAATAACAAGATTGAATGGAATTGAGATTTGAGAACAATAATTCTGTATTTCTGTACTTTACAAGTTTGAAAATTGAAATACAAATTTTAATGAATTCACTTGGCATTTGACAAAGCCATTATTCAAGCCTAAAGAAGTAAGAATAAGATGTTGATAACTAACTAATGACTATTAGTTTGTTAACAGTGTTAAGTTACTCCAAGTCCACAGCCAAATAATGTACACATTCCAGTGATGCCACAAAATCACAGCTGAGCGCCGCGGGCCGCGGCTACGTCATACCGTCGTTTAACCAGGCTTGCGGAGCCGCCAAATTTTTTTCCGGCTCCGGCTCCCACAAATTTGACGGCTCCGGCACGGCTCCGGCTCCCTATTAAGATAGTATCAAACGAGACAAAAAAAGTATGCAAATTTTGTCGCGTTCACCCCCATAGCAGGCCTGTAGCTTGCGGGGGGTGGGGGGGGGGCAGGGGGGCCAGGGCCCCATGCGTTTTGTCTGGCCCCCCTCTGCTTATTTGTTCTACTTAGTAAAAATTCTACAGCAGGGGCCAGGTATTCTACAACAGGGGCCAGGCAATAGCAGGGGGGGCAGGTAATACATTTTACTAAGTAGAGCAAATAAGCAGAGGGCGACAGACAAAACACTTAGCCCCCCCCCCTGGCCCCCACACACGCTACGGGCCTGATTCGCAGTCAAATAATAATACGAAATGACGCGTTCTATTTGTCGTCTTAGTAAAAATTTATTTTAAATGATTGATACAATTTTTCTATGAAATAAACCGGTTTTAACTTTATATATAACAAAATAACAAGCCGTTAAAAAAATTTCGGAGGGTAAACAAGATTTAAAACGAACACAAAACGATTCCCCGTTAAAGATTTCTTGTGGTGATGTGTGTGCACGCTATCATTTTAACGCTGTTACTGTTGTGGCGTTCGTAAAAATAACATTTCAAATTGTAGGAGGCAAACAATAAAACAAATTTGGAATTTTAAAGCTAAAAAAAAAAAAAATTCTGCTGTAAAAAAAAAAAAAAAGCATTTGGGAGCCGTGGAGCCTCCAGATTTTTTCGGCTCCGGCTCCAGCAAAAAGTAGCGGCTCCCTGCTCCTCGGCTCCGGCTTCGCAAGCCTGGTTTAAACCAAAGAGCACAGATCATAGCGCAAGCGAGAATCGCCGAAGATGGCTTGGTGACATAGAGATCACCAAAGACCTTTAAATTAATACTAGACCGCTAACGTAATGTTAATATTTACTAAAAAATGATACGCATTTTTAACAATTGAGTGAACGATAAAAAAATCTAAATATGAATTAAAATTACGGTAAATTTTTTTAAAGCATATTTGACTTTTAATTCCTAGTTTAAATAGAATTATAATAACCTTTATTATAAAATAGAATTATAAAATAAAAAAATTGAGAAGAAATTGCTTTTAATGGAAGACGTTACGTTAGGGTTAGGGTTAGATTACCAACTCAGTGACTTGTTATATTAATTAGTGTTAGAGAATTAGTGTTTCTTCACGGAAATTTCAGAATGGAAAAATATTCTATCTTTCGTTTTACAATATTTAATATTCACATTTGAACTATTTTTCCAAAGGAAATCTCGTGGATGATGCATTTTGATTTAATAACAAAGAAGACATCTCTTCCATCTCTCAGAGAAATCTAAATAACTTAAATGTTGAATTTATCAAAAACCATTCATTTCTGTTATTTATTTTATGAAGATGGCGGGCTGGTGGCTAGGCGCTTGGGCAGTATAGTTGCTTATTATTTCTGTTACAATGTCATTGGTGATTGCGGTTAAGATGACGTCACTAATAATAATTACTCATCCCCGCACTAACATGTATGGGATTGGGCCGATTTGCCAATATTAGCGGTGCTGACTCTATGTTCAAAACATTAAACAAGCTCAACGCTCGAAACAATCGATTAATGTATCGTGATCGTGTAGAATTTGGGAAAGAGAATTACTTTTATTTCAGATTATGGTCCGTGAGTCACAAAATCTGGCAAATTCAGAAATCCGGTATTTTCCGGATTCCGGAATCCGGTTATTCCGGATACATGTAAATCCGGCAGAACCGGATTTTACCAGATAGTGCAAAATCCGGCGGAACCGGATTCCGGCACACCCCTACTCACTGGGATGTCAGTAAATGTTCTCGTTGTGATGTCATTTAATGTTCTCATTGTGACATCAGTCAAAGTTTTCATTGTGATGTCGGTAAATGTTCTCATTGTGACATCAGTCAAAGTTTTCATTGTGATGTCAGTAAATGTTCTCATTGTGTTGTCAGTCAAAGTTTTCATTGTGATGTCAGTGAATGTTTTCACTGTGATGTCAGTGAATGTTTTCACTGTGATGTCAGTGAATGTTTTCACTGTGATGTCAGTGAATGTTTTCACTGTGATGTCAGTGAATGTTTTCACTGTGATGTCAGTGAATGTTTTCACTGTGATGTCAGTGAATGTTTTCATTGTGATGTCAGTGAATGTTTTCACTGTGATGTCAGTGAATGTTTTCACTGTGATGTCAGTGAATGTTTTCACTGTGATGTCAGTCAATGTTTTCATTGTGATATCAGCCAATGTTTTCATTGTGATGTCAGTGAATGTTCATGTTATTCACTGAAGACAGATTTTTGTCTTTCTGTGATTGAGTGAATAAGTTACTATAAATAACAAATGTGTGAAATATATACATGTAATGAAATGGTAGGGAAGGAGTATGGTATGAGTTCTTGGATCATGGTCTTTTCTCTAACATATATATTGATAAAAATGTTTATAACTATGCAGAAATGAACAAAGTTTGACAATGAAACATTCTTTCCCACTCTAGTATCTGCAGCCTGCTGCTACTATTTAAGTAACTTGATAATTGAGTAAAGGATATTTTTAATAAAACAAATATTAAGTTTCAACCATTTGATATTAGATAGACAAGGAACAGTGACCACCAGAAAACAAACAAATATAAGAGGAAATCATTAGCTTATTTCTTTCTACAAATGAATTATTTTTATTAAGCAACTGTTATATTCTGTTATTCTCTTCAATGCTGAATGATTCATAAAAAACAAAAACATGTACAGAGTAATATAACAAGCAGAGATAGGCTATCATGTACAGAGTAATATAACAAGCAGTGATAGGCTATCGTGTACAGAGTAGTATAACAAGCAGTGATAGGCTATCATCAATATGTCAGATAAGTGATTCATGGGCTTAAACTGGTTACAAAAATAAACATTTTCTAATAATTAAATAATGCTGCCTATGGTCAGGAGACACTTTGTTAATGTCCAGTAAATTAGATAAAGAATTAATTAAATAAATGACCTTCTGTTTATTACATTATTATAATGTCTATGATTTTCTACTTACAGGCCTGTGTTTGATTTTTTCTTCTTTTATCTGAGGTCCTGATCGATCCCTCTGGAACATTAGAAGTTTCCCTGAGACATTGACTAACATTGATTCTGCTTCTTTGGCTGAGGGGTGGAGTTTGGCATTTACTAAAAACAGAATGATAACATAAGCACAACTGTAAGAAAAGTAAATACAATGAAACGTCACGCATTCACAGGGTTCATTTCTAGTAACTGTAGAGAATGTTGTAGATACATGAAATGGTAAGGCAGTCATCCAAATGGTAACAAATTACTTTGTTAATTTGTAATTAAAACAGCATTATGAGTACTCTGGTCCAATAATGAATGTTTACTGATGATAATGATGGTAATGAATGAACTGAAAAGTTTGGTAAATAAAATAAAAACGATACAAAAATATTGCATTCATCCGCCAAACCTGAGAATGTCTTTAAAAAAAACTAGCACATTCAAGAACTATTTGTTTGCTGAATTTACATTTGAGATTATTGACTATGTTATTGACTACACTAGTGACTACGCTATTGATTACATTATTGACTATGTTATTGACTACACTAGTGACTACGCTATTGACTACATTATTGACTATGTTATTGACTACACTAGTGACTACGCTATTGACTACATTATTGACTATGTTATTGACTACACTAGTGACTACGCTATTGACTACATTATTGACTATGCTATTGATTACGTTATTGACTACATTATTGACTATGTTATTGACTACACTGGTGACTACGCTATTGACTACATTATTGACTATGTTATTGACTACACAAGTGACTACGCTATTGACTACATTATTGACTATGTTATTGACTACACTAGTGACTACGCTATTGACTACATTATTGACTATGTTATTGACTACACTAGTGACTACACTATTGACTACATTATTGACTATGCTATTGATTACGTTATTGACTATGTTATTGACTATATTATGTGTTTTCTAACAATAAGATAAATATTTTAATTTTAAAAGGAGTATATTTAATTAATAAAGTAACACATCATGTAAAGGTACAAATATAAAATATTTTCCTTAATTAAGTGGAGATCCCTTCCCTTTAAAATAACATTCAGATTCTTGTTTCTAATTTTGCAAAATAAAAAATATATACAAAACATAAAAAGCTTTTTTTAAGAAAAGCTTTTAATAAAATGCATTTGAATCAATTATCATTAATAAAAATAAAACTGTGAGTACCCCCCTAAATCTATTTTCTTATATATTTACTCGTTGCCATTTATTAAGGACACAGTAAGTCCAGTAAAAGTTCGCGAAGGACGGTCCCAGCCCGGCTGAAAAAGGAGGGTTGGGCGTGGGGCTAGCAACCCCATCCTGTAAAAACACCCTTTGCTACAAAAACACGAACAAGTTCAGTATATTGTATTCATCCAGCCTTTTGTTTTTAGCAATGATAATTTATATCAATATTTATATGATTGAAAGAAATTTTTTTTTTTACTTTTTAATACATTTTTTTTTTAAAGTTTTTTTTTTTAAAGTTATTTTTTTACATTTATTTTTATATAATAGTTTTTAGTTTTAAAAGAATCAATCTTTCCATTATATGTTGTTGACATATCTGTATCATTTTAAAAAGAACAAGAACAGACACTGACCTGCATCAGACATGAGTGACGTGAGAGTAAGTCCTGTGACACAAAGAGGGTGAGGAATGAAACTACTTAAAGATATTTCCTGAACTTTCGTAATCAGCACTGAGGGATCTAGAAAATAAAACAAAATTTCTCAAGTATTTATCCAGTCAGAAGAACAAATGAATTTTGAAATATTTTATTTTTTTAATTCTGTTAATGCTTACTCTGTTGACCAGATTTATGCTCTAGACTGAACATGCCGATATGACTATCTCCACAAAAGACAATCAGCATGTCACGAAATGTGTTAAGTAATAGAACCTGGGACTGTACTTTCACTATCTGGGCAAATGTGTTGTCTAGTTTACAAGCACGAGGGTAGCACCGAATCTAAAAAAAAATAAAAAATTGACTTAAAATTTTACATAGCAATGGGACAACAGTGTAGCCTGTAATATCAACTGCCATCTATATCTACTCCAGTAATATCAATGCTTGCAGCAGTAATAACACTACACTGCCACCTAAATCTACTCCTGTAATATCAATGCTATAGTAGTAATAGCACTACACTGCCCTATATATCTAGTTATAATCTACTTCACTGACATAAAGATAAATAGCTTACAGTAAATAATCATGAAAACCTCTCACCTCATCTCTCTGGGCTTGTATATTGAAACATGCTAAGCAGATGAAATCCTTCCACCATGTTATACCTCCAGAAACTACCATATCACGTTCCTGGGTTTCATTACCAAACAATTTCCATTTCCTGCTGAACAGAGCATAGTGAGCAAATCCAGTCTTGCCTGCCACAGCAACACACTGTCCTGCTTTGTCTACAGAGGCATACTGTAAGAATAGTAACATTTTTTATTAAAGGTTTACAAAGTATTTTAATGTTTGTGATTAAAATAAAAAAACCTTGCCAATTATTGGTTTAAAAATGTGACATATACTGCACTTATGAAACTTAAAAGAATTTAAGAAATAAAAAACATTGTAGAATTAAAGGTCAGTTCTAAAACCGTATCGGTGGTAAGGTGCCTAATATTTTCTGAGCTATATTTGAAATTTGAATATAAATTCTTATTTTTTTCTAAAACTGTATTGGTGATAGGTGGTAAGAGTACACATGTTTTAATGAACAAACTCACAAAATGACACATATAAAGATCACAAACTCACAAAATAAAACATATAAACTCCATTTTTGGAAAATATGAAATATTTTTTACAGTACAGTTCCTACATAATATTTATCCCCCCTCCCAACCTAAGTAATTGAGATGTAATTATCCAATGGGTTGAACAATATCAATTTCAAATTATTAGTGAATATTTAAAACTAATTTAGCCCCCTTTCATTAAATAGTTTAGCTCCATCAATTATGGTCAGTTTATTAGCATAAAGATGGGGAAACACTAACTTTCTTAATTACAATCCAGGGTGTTATCTTTTAGTTCAAACAATATCAGGTTATAAAATAAGGATGATGAAAGATAAACATTATCAATATCCAATCCAGTATCTATTTGAATCTCCTCCCACCTCTTTTTGATTCAGATATAAAGCCTACAGATGAAGGAGATTATAACTTAGCACTATCACAGATAATTAAATAGAATTCAATATTTTTGGACCCAAAAAATGTGTATTCTTTCCATATATCAACAATTTGAGAAAAATGGTTTTATTATTATAAAAAGGCAGCAAAATAAATAAATACAACAATTGTTGAAAGTGATAGGGCCCATTCCCCACAAAAAGATTGGGATCCCTGACAAGTGTTTGGGTTGCTTCCCCCTTTGCTGAGGCCCTAATCACTGGAATGGTTTTATTAAAAATAGTTTATCTTTAAACTGTATCACCTATATGGATTGATAAAAATATGGCCATTTGTAACCTCTAACCCCTAAGAAATTAAAACACTGAACACTATTTCCCACCAATTCACAAAATAAAAAAAAACATATTAAAAATAAAGCTATGATGAGCTATTTGTTTTTTTTTTAAGAGATCAGTATATGCTACCTTGATAAATCAACAGTATATGCTAGCTTGATAAATTCACTCTTACCCGAATCGGCCAGTTAGAGGCCAAGTAGCTGTGAGATATAGGAATAACTTGCCACTGTTTATTCCCTATGTAGCCATGACCAGAACTAACAGATGCATTGCTGCCTGGGAACATCTGATAGTGAGAATTTCCCCGAGACATAGTATCTCCTGTACTCATATACAACTTGTCTTCTCCTTGTAAAAATACATGTTCATGGTTGCCCTGTTAGATATTTAAAGAAATGTTAAATGATATTGAAAATGCATATTTTAATGCTATAATATATTTCACAGATGAAAAAAAATTGTCTTGATAAACTAATTAAAAGTTTCTTATGTTCAGAAGCTTTAATAAAACTTGGTTTGTTTATGAGGTTTACATTATGTTATTCCTGTGTGGGTGCAATTTAACTATCTCCTGTAATTTATGGTGATACAAAATTATACCGTTAAAATACTCTGCACTAAGTATGTCTTCTACATTTATTATGTGCAATCATATTTTATCTACTATCATTTGTTTAAAGATAAGGATTTCTTTTTATTTTAGTTCACTTTAATGAAAGAACATTTTTTTCCCAGAAAATGTTATTAGATCTCATAAATCATTTTTTTGTGCACAGTATTGATATGAACGAATTGAAACAACAAACTTAGTGTAGAGATTTGTGTGGGTCAACTCTCTCTGTTAAAATGTGGAATACAAAATATTCAATACATTGCAAGAAGAAATGAAAAAAAAAAAACAACTGAAAAAAAATGACAGTAATTAAATAATTCGCAAGGACTAGAAATTGACCAATTAAAACTTATCATCAGTTACAGAACTATAACCAAACTTTATACTTACAAAACATATTTGCTGTTTTAAAAATGTGTTAACTATTTATATCATCTTTAAAACATCATTTTTCCATTTCAAAAGCTGTTGATTTTTTTATATTTTTAAGCATGTAACTCTACCACATTCATTTAAAACGATCGTAAAACAATTATAAAAACTTATATCTAAAAATTGATAAAAAAAACAATAAAATAACAAAACAAATGAATTTCTCACCATGCAAGGGTTAACAGTCAAAGCACTCTTCAGAAACTGAAACTGAATCAGTTGAGTGGAAACAGACTCTTGACCAGAAGATTCACTTTTCCCATCATCCTTAGTTTCATCACTGTCCTCATCACTTCTGCTAGGCATATATTTTTCAAAGTCATCTGAAAAGGATCCATCTATTGAGTCACTGTTACCTTGGGAGCCATGAGTAGATGTGATGTCATTACAAGTAGTGACCATCCACAGATGATAACCTTCCAGTCCCCACTCCATAGAGATTATAGGAGGTGGAAATAAACTGCCACTCTCTGATAAACTAAAGAATGACAAAAAACAAAAATAACTATTTTCTTTAAAATATTTTTTATAAAACTGAAACAAAATATTATTTTTATTTAAATACGTTATCAAAATTAGTCATTTCAGAAAAACTAAAGATATTTTACTAAAATAAATTAAAAATCTTTCAAGATTATTACTTAAGACTTTATTATTACATGTATTTTTTTAAAACCCTGAAAGGGTGAGATGTCCATAGTCAATAGTGCAATGGCCAAACAGGTTCCAAGCTGGGAGATAAACCTGCTGACCCTGTAACCCACAGCATGCATTTGGAGTACAACATGTAGATCCTGCTCACAACTTCAGAAAACCCAAGTATGGGGAGATTACCCCATCAATATTATACATGTATTAGTTTGCTTTATTTAAGTAAGATAACTTAGCATACTTCTGTATTTCAAAAGGCATTATGCTGTTTTATCAATGGTTTTCTAAATAGTTATAATCATACTTATAATGAAAATAAAATTATACACCAACCTGTATTCACCACCTAGTGTACATAACAGTAAAGAACCAAATACACTCCATAAAGATAATCCACCATTTTGCCAAGCTAATGCTAAAGCAGTTCCATCTGGTGTCCATTTCATACAAGTAACTGAACCAGCTACTGCACCAGCATCTTCAGATCAATTTATAGTATCAATCATTAATAAATGTCTAGAAAAATGCTTAAAAAAAAGTATCCAAACTTTTTATTTGGTAATTTTATGAAGTTTAAAACAAGTAGTTGTAATGCAAATACCTGGGAATTCTTTACTTGAGATGATCAATTTATGTGAGACATCCAAGGCACCAACTGCTTCATCCAAGTTATAGACAATTCCATCACCACTGAAAAATTAGGTTCCATAAAGAGTAACTATATGAATAATTTTTTTTATAATGCATTCAGCTTTTGTTTTTACTCAGTCCAAAAAAGAAAACCCATTCCTGTCATCTGAATGAAATAATTCAACCCAGCAAGAGAATATTACATTCAAGAGCAGTGGTTCTCAAAAAAAAAAGTAAAGTTCCCTTAGCCCTCACGGCCATCTGTTTCTATAACCTCGGCATATGAAGGGATTGTGTGGTTAGCACAACGCCCAGCAGCCTTTACTTCCCTAACTTAAGTCAGGTACCCATTTAAAGCTGGGTGAACTTGTGGGACAACTTTGCACCAAATAACACCTGGAAAAATTCCAAGGTTATCACAGAGGATCATACCCAGGACTCTCAGGTCGACAGTCAAGTATCTACACCACTCGACCATCCGTCAGTGGTTCTTAAAGTGCTGACAAATTTCAGGTGGGTCACAAACATTTAAATTTATAATAAATTGATTGAGATTATATTTGGGCATAATTTCAATTCTATTTGTTAACACTTAATCTACCATACCGCTGATCATCCGCTCGTTACGATTTTTCCCATACCGCTGATGTTTACATAGCAACTTTACCATGGTATCAAATCACTATGCAGTGTCAGAATTTAATAATAATGCGAATTTCCGGAAATACTTTGGTTTTATTTTTAGTGCTTGTTGAGTTTTTTGGTTAAATTGATTTTATGTTAGTTGCTTATGATCTATAAAATGTTAAGCTTAGCAACTTGAAAAGTTAGCAAAAATGATCTGAATTTATTTATTTTTACAAATTTTACTATTTATTTGATGATCTTGAATGATATACCGATTAGAACTTTATTTAATATTGAATCAGCTGAGATATTGGGGGATGAAAGCAGTACAGAGAAGATGATTGGGATATCGCTAACAACTAAAGACTCTTAGACACGGACTTGAATTTTGACTGACCCATTTTTTTGTTCCTGTATTTTTTTTTCGAATTCAACTTATCTTATCTTATTCATATTAAATATTTTTCTTAGAAATCTACAATCAATTTTGTCTCTGTGTTGAAATTTTTAAGTTAATTGATCATTAATTATTTTTTTAATGAATTTTTAAAATATGACACCCTCAAAAGCAGATGTGGCCCAAAAAAAAGTCGGATGGCAAGAAATGAAATTCTAGGTAAAAGTCGGTAGATTAAGTGTTAATCTGAAAAGTAATTGAAAAGAATTTAGATACAAAACTAATTACCCTTTTATTCTCTTATCCTTTATCATAGTTTTTATTTACAAAAGTGTTCACAATGGGTTGCAAAGCATGAAGTTTAAAAAACACTGTTTCTAGAGAATGGCTTATCAATCATAAATGAAAATGGTGTCAATATAAGTTATACAGATGAATTAATCAAAATATTGTTAAAAACTATCTTTAGTGATATTAAAATTATTCTGCTAAAATTGCCATAAAAAATAATAATTTATCAGCCCATCACTTGTTTCAAGTAGCCAGAAAATAGTCTACCGGTTCCACAACTTAACCAGTCATTAAAACCTTGGAATAATTAATTTTAAAAACACACAGTATAAATGTAGAGAATACCTTCGACAACCAAAAGCAATAAGCCTGTATCTATGGTTGACAGCTACACTGACAGCTGTACTCACATCTTGGGCCCACACACCATGTGCATTCTGAAATGGTCAGGGTAGAGATTTATTTTTTAGAATACATTTAGAATGCCGTAGACAAAAAAAAAATCAGGCATTCTGTTACATTAAAAAAAAAGTTAAACAATTTTTTTTTTACTTTGGCTTTCCTAAAATTGTAATAAAAAGATAAAAATTTTTATTGTCTTTTATTGAATGAATTAAAATTTACTGTTTTTTCTCCTCTGCTGGAAGGTGGAATGACAAAGACAGCTTTTCCTGAAGACAGCACCATACTGTAGCCTCCCAGTGTTGGGCTGTACTCCATCTCCACAACATATTCTTCTTCTGATGGTCTTGTGGCTGTAAGAAGAATCAGCTCATCAGTTTACAGACCATAAGGTATAAATAACACGATTTATCTCTAATAAAATCTAAGCCTCCAAAGCTTACCTCTAAATTGCTGTAAGTCTGTTGAAACAGGAATGTCTTTTAGATGGAGAGTTGCATTTTCATTTTTGTTACCCGACCATCGTAATCTATTTAAGCATCCATCGACAGTGGCCACAACGAGCTCATCACGAACTGAAAGGAAACTGGAAAAAAGCGAATTTCAAAATTGAAAAGAATAGATATATACAAATATAAATAAAGAATAAACCAATTATTAAAAATCATTATCTCAATTTTCAAACTGCCATGTGTTTTACTATAAAATTTCTTAAATAGCAAAAAAAGAAATCAGTAAAGAAATATTACCATGATATCTGTGACTGGAGCCTGACGTGAGCCAAACAAGTCAGTTTTATAGCTGGGACACTATCGCTGTCCAGTATACCATTGATGTTAATTTTAGGAGTAAGTGGAATTCTGAGAATCATTTTAACAAAAATTTATGACAAGACATTAGCAAGAGATAAAATGACAAAATTGTTAACTCTTTCATCTAACTTTTGTCTAAAAAGTTTTATTACCTAAAGTTAAAATAAAAACTTTAGTAAATTTATTTATTGTATTATTTCACTATACTTTTCTCAAAATTCTTACATTTTCAAAGTTTTCTTCAGATGCTCTTTATTAGTATTCTTCAATAATTTACATATAAATAATATTCCAATAAAAAAACATAATTTAAGTACTTTACTTATAATACCACAATAATTTAAATGTGCATCATAAATTCTAATAAAAGGGAGTTGATAAAATATTACTAACTTTCCTTCTTGCATGACATAAAGACAATGATGATTTGGAACCGAGCTATCTATTTCAACTTTAATAAATATAACACAGTTTAGTTCTGTCTGAAAAAAACAAAACATAAAAATTATTTATAGGAAGAAGGTGAAACATGAAAAAAACAACTTTTATTTTAAGCAATTTTCAGTTTTTCAGCTCTGACTTTCTCAGTTCTTAAAGGGATTACCATACTTATGTTAAGAACTATATGATATTTTTTTCAAATAAATAAGATGTCCAAATCATACCATGATAGCGATAAGTGATGAATCTGGTTTCCATTCTCCTCTACAGAATCCTCCAACTTCTGACTGTAATTTTTGACTTGGCAAGAATGTAACTATCTGTACACATGGCTGAAAATAAATGTACATCTTTTTTTTCCCACTTAAAGCAACTTAGGTTTTAAGGTATAATTATAATAAGGCATAATTGTAATAACTAGATAATCTTTTTAAAGTTATAGAAATCCCCTAATAATTTACATAACCCATCATGCCAGACCTGTTCCAAGTACTATGGTCTTGGAAGATGCTATTGAATATTACAAAAAAAAAAAATGATAAATATTAAAAATATTTTATAGAATATGTTTATGAGGAAAGTAATATGTTATTTTTTTTTCAACATTTCACCATTTGTTATTTGCCTCAGCATTTAATTTCTTGTTAACTTCTCTGCCCCTCCCCACCCTCCTAATCTCAGACCTTTAAGCAAAACATAAAACAAATAACCTGCACAAACAATATAATCAAAATAAAAGTAATGAAGAAAGCAAATAGTGGAATTGAAATAAAAAAGAATCCAATCTTCGAATAACAATAAAAAGGTAAAAACACAGTCATTTTATAATTGTACAATGTATACTCAAAACAACTAACATCTACCGTATATACTCGCATACAAGTCAACATCGCATACAAGCCTAAGCGCATATAAGCCGACCCTCTTAAACTGCTTTAAAATGGCTAGTTTTTGCCAAAACCCGCATATAACGATACAACTGTCTAATTTTACTCCATATTTTTGGATTAAAGTGATTTAAGGGGATTCCTTTACGACTGCCTTGGTTTGAGCGTGTCATTTCTAAGAAATCAGACTATGTACAGATGATGTCGGCTTCACCGCTAGCTCTAGCTTGGTTACGGATCACCACTGGTGCACACACAGCCACTTGGTGGTGTCACTCTTACTTTATTCTATGCATTTGTGTATAGAGTATGTCTAAACAAAAATCTATGTTTGATTACACTTAAGAGAGAATTCCTGTATTATTAGATAATAAATAATAGATATAGGTACACAAAGTGTGCCTATACAGAAATCTATGTTTGATTACACTTCATGAGATTGTTATTATAGTATTAGTTAGGAAACCATAGAAATAGGAATTTTATGCCATTTTTGACTTCGAAAATGAATTATCTGAAAATGAATTCTCTGTGGTAATATATTCGGTATAAATGTCAGCTATGCATAAATTAAATTCTTTGAAGTGACACCTCTATATATATATATATATTAGTATATGAAAATGTGTGGCTGGAAAATTGGCATTAGTGTCTGTCCTTGTGTCCATTTTGTTTTATGCATATATAAGCAGATCTCCTGATTTTAGTATTGTATTTTATAATTCTAAATTCGGCTTATATGCGAGTATATACAGTAATTAGAAAACCTGGTACGTTAGAATGCTGACATATTTTTAATCTAAGCATGTAAGTTTTGGTCTTAATTAGCTGTATTGTGTTTTTTTTTTCTGAAGAATCTAATAATCTGTTTTATTTAAAGTTTCTAACACAGCTAGGTTTTTTCCACACAACCAATGCCAACATTTAATTCTACTTGACTGCGAATGGGAATTTCCTTTTATGAATTATTAGCTATTTTTCAGCTTTGTAGACACACAAACATAAGTGGGATTAGAGGTTTTATGTATGTTGCTAACTGGCTATTAAATAGTTATATAAATTTATGATTTTCTTTCTTCTTAACTAGGGATAACAGAAAAACAATTAAGTTTTAATTATCTCAATAATCTATTAGTATCAAAAGAACTTCAGATCAAATAAAAGGAGATGGCTAAGCCCAGTGGTCAATCTATTTGCAGTAAATTTAAAGTGCTTAAATGTTTTCCCACACTCAAAAAGTCTGTAAATGATGTTCTCGTTTTTACGATACTGTTCAAATTGTCACTTTAACTTTGGATGGTCACAATCAGCCTATGTGAACATTGGCCAATATCGGACATTAACTGACTAACAAACATAGGCCATAACATAAATAATACCTTGACTTTTAATTTAGAGAAAGAACAGCTGAGTTGATAAACAGGACACCATGTCAAACTAATCCTACTGGCAAGTATTGGGTTAAACAAACTGCTGTCTCAAGTTAAAAGAAAACACAGTATGATCTAAAGACTAAGTATCTCCTTTTTTTTAAATTAGTAGTAAAGGGGATAATCACCTGTAATCAGATTTTCAAAAATGACATAAGATTAACAGACAAGAAACTTAGAAAGATGTGTACCTTTGAGTACCAAATATTTAATGACTTCTGTGTTATTACTGCAAATAACATTCGATCGCAGCTACTAACAATATGATTAATTGATTGTGAGCTGCCTCTATTGGTTTTCAGCCTTTTGGGCCACCCTAAAGGGAAATACATTTTGTCTTTGATTGTATTATTTCAAGTTATGCCACCTCTCCAGCTTTGTCAACAATCGCCATATTGTTTCGATTTAATACAGAAAAATATCATCAAATCTCTGATAGGACAGAAGCATTAACTTTTTATCCAGTCAAAAGTCTTTTTACAATTCCCCAGAAAAAGCTTTCTAGAAAATCGAAAGGAAAAAAGTTTAGAATAATTACTCAATATTTTTCGAATAGAATACAAATATTTGAAATATATATCTGATATTTATACATAAGCTAAAATCAGTTATAATTTCAATTTTCATTTGATTTAATTTTCATTTGATTTAATTTTTATTCGCATTTGTCTTTTAATATTATTAAAATGTTTTTTTAAACATATATTTTAAATCCCTTCGAAATAGCTTAATTATTAGCCTACGCAGAGGTTCTCAAGCTTTTAAGATTGGAAACCACTCCTTGGGTTTTTTCTCAAGATCTTGGGTTTTCGGACACGATCTTGGGAAATGGCTGAAAATCGTGGGTTTTTTTGCTTTTGTTTTTCTCTATTGTAAGAGTGTCTCCCCCCATCTGGTCCATTTATGGTGGGAAAAGGGGAGAACTGAGCTGATGGACTAGGCAGCGTTGGGTTTTTGTTTGATTTTTGTTTTTGAATTTTAAAAGTACACTCCTGACCAGGCATGGATCGTTGATTTATTAGGGTGATTCATCACTATTGGGGAATTTTTTTTTCTTCGATTCTAATGAATTGTGGTTATTTCTTTTCCTTTTGGCAAGCAAATCAACAAAAAAACTAAACATTTTGAAAAAATTACCACTTTAAGTGGTTTTTCAAGCGATCTGAAGTTTCACTGTATGAGATAATGCGGAAGATGTGTCACTTGCTTGCTTTGCTATACACCTTTCTCACTTGTATTCCTGCGCGTCAGCTGTCTTTGTGAAAGGGTTATAATGGGCTTCCGGTCGCTTTGTTTATACTTGATTAATACTTAGCTCGATTATTTTTCCTACTTTTTTTGTCTAATATATGATAAAATGACTTAAAATTTAATACCAAAATTTAATTTTTGTGATGTTGACAAGTTTTTAAAGTCACAAAATGTCCCGATATCAGAGAGAGAAGTTACGAAGGGTTACAAATACTTCCCTGAGAAGTATGTCCATGACATGAAAAGATACATTTTACACTAAAATTGTTCTTTAAAGTTTTTATAATTGACGATTAGGGTTACCAGCAGGCCCGTAGTGTGCGGGGGGGGCAGGGAGGCCGGGCCCCCTGCTTATTTGCTCTACTTAGTAAAATGTATTACCTGCCCCCACCCCTGTTATTGCCTTGCTCCCTGCTGTAAAATGTCTGGCCACTGCTGTAGAATTTTCACGCTACGGGGCTGGTTACCTGTTTAGGGATAGATACGCCCATGCTCATGTACATTATATTATTTAACCATGATTGTTAAAACAGTATATTTTTGGTAGCATATATTGTGCGATAGATAGTAATTAAAACTCGGTAGTAAAAGGTTTGAAACTACTACCTCATATTCAGTGGTGCAACCAGCGAAAAGTGCTGGGGGGGGGGGCTCACATATTGAAAAAAGACAGTTTAACAGTCTTTTTAGTAACTTTATATAGTAAAATATGTATTGATGATTTGGTCTGGGGGGCCTCAAGCCCCCCCCCACCCGGTTGCGCCACTGTTCATTATGCTGAGGTGATGGTCAATGTGTTATTTTTCTTAAATAAACAATATACAGTTACAGACCTTAGCTCTACACTAGGAAATGTAATCAAACTATCAGCGAGATGCCATAGAAGCCAGAGAAAAAATCACGAACCTCATAATTTACAGGTAAAAGGAAAAACATATGATATTATAATAAAATATGTTACTTATTTAATATTTTTTAAAATGAAAATATCTGGTGATTTTTTGGTGCGAGAAGGGAATTTATATATGTACAGCCAGATACAAATGTTTGAAAAATGACAAATTAACAAAAAACATAGCCTTTTGGTCAAGGAAGTCGGACTACAATGAGTCATAATCAAAATGTCAACTTTATACATTGGTATACAATTGTACTTTTTTACTGAGTTGAAGTTGTTTGCATTAAACACATGTTTAACTGTTTACAGAGCATACACTAGTGTTAGCAGCGGTCTTTAATTATAAAAATTATATCGTATAGTATTAAAAATCAGAAAAACATTGTTATAGTTTTAACATTTAAGAAAATAATAAATAATCACACTGAAAAATATATTAAATTTTGATTATTTGATTTTCATGATTAAAATTAAAAGAATAGCGGCAACATAAATTTATTATTCGCAAATTCAAAAGGTCTATAGACCTTTCTCATAAAGTAGTCCCCTTACTGAATTGTTTGTTTAGAGGGGCTAGTTACACTTCCGGTACCAATTAATGTACTTGAATTTGCGAATAATAAATTTCTCTTGCCGCTATTCTTTTAATTTTAATCATGAAAATCAAATAATCAAAATTTAATATATTTTTCAGTGTGATTATTTATTATTATCTTAACTATAACAATGTTTTTCTGATTTTTAATACTATACGATATAATTTTATAATTAAAGACCACTGCTAACACTAGTGTATGCTCTCGACATTTTAATCTTAATATTTTAATGGGCTGTCTGTAAACAGTTAAACATGTGTTTAACGCAAACAACTTCAACTCAGTAAAAAAGTACAATTGTATACCAATGTATAAAGTTGACATTTTGATTATGACTCATTGTAGTCCGACTTCCTTCAACCAAAAGGCTATGTTTTTTGTTAATTTGTCTTTTTTCAAACATTTGTATCTGGCTGTACAGATATAAATTCCCTTCTCGCACCAAAAAATCCCCAGATATTTTCATTTTAAAAAATATTAAATAAGTAACATATTTTATTATAATATCATATATTTTTCCTTTTACCTGTAAATTATGAGGTTCGTGATTTTTTCTCTAGCTTCTATAGCATCTAGCTGATAGTTTTACTACATTTCCTAGTGTAGAGCTAAGGTCTGTAACTGTATATTGTTTATTTAAGAAAAATAACACATTGATCATGACCTCATCATAATGAGCAGTGGCGCAACCAAATTATCATTACATATTTTACTATATAAAGTTACTAAAAAGACTGTCAAACTGTCTTTTTTCAATATGTGAGCCCCCCCCCCCCAGCACTTTTTGCTGGTTGCGCCACTGAATATGAGGTAGTAGTTTCAAACCTTTTACTACCGATTTTTAATTACTATCTATCGCACAATATATGCTAACCAAAAATATACTGTTTTAACAATCATGGTTAAATAATATAATGTACATGAGTGTTTGTACTAGGGTTTCGGTTAAGATAATGGTAATGTAAAATTAAGTAAAGTTAATGTTGGTGTTACTGTTAATACGTGCCAAGGTTAGGAATGTGTCCAGGTAGAAAATTATGACTAATGTGATTTAAGATAGGTCTAATTCTCAACGTTTGCTGAGGACTGAGCTTTTTACCTCTTAAATTATAACAAATTAAATAAACCTAACGTTAACTCACCCTATCTATCCAAAAACAGGTAACCAGCCCCGTACCGTGAAAATTCTACAGCAGGGGCCAAGCATTTTACAGCGGGGGGGAAGGGGGCAGGCAATAGCAGGGGGGGGGGAAAGTAATACATATTACTAAGTAGAGCAAATAAGCAGGGGGGCCCGGCCCCCCTGCCCTCACCCCCCCCGCACACTACGGGCCTGCTGGTAACCCTAATCGTCAATTATAAAAACTTTAAAGAACAATTTTAGTGTAAAATGTATCTTTTCATGTCATGGACATACTTCTCAGAGAAGTATTTGTAATCCTTCGTAACTTCTCTCTCTGATATCGGGACATTTTGTGACTTTAAAAACTTGTCAACATCACAAAAATTAAATTTCGGTAATAAATTTAAAGTCATTTTATCATATATTAGACAAAAAAAGTAGGAAAAATAATCGAGCTAAGTATTAATCAAGTATAAACAAAGCGACCGGAAGCCCATTATGACGCTTTCACAAAGACAGCTGACGCGCAGGAATACAAGTGAGAAAGGTCTATAGTGCAATTTTAGTTCATTGTTAAATTAAAAGTATTCCGTGATATTAAAATTTTTGATTATAATTAATTTCATTGTTCAAGTTTGCTGGATAATAAAGTAATTTTTGCTTACTACGGATTATTGAATTGATATGGTATCTACGTCAAGTGGTAATTCGAAAAGTGTATCGACAAGATCCTTAAGAAAGAAGCTTTATCATATCTAATCCAAACTCTAATGAATTTGTAATGATGGTGTTGGCTAAACTTTCAGCTGTTCTATCGACAATTAGAATATATCCCAGGAATTCTTCTGTGACCATCATTTTCCCATTTTGTTCTTTGAGAAATCTAACACCAAATGACATCTGCTCAATGTCTGAAATGTCAGTTTTCTCGTAGACAAGTGTAAAAAATGCAACTGAATTATTTGCTTCACGAACAATGTTTTCACGCAAGAGAGACCCACAAATTTTGATTTTAGTTTTCGCGTAGTTGCCGAAATATAGTTTGCACTTCAAGAACCAATTGACAAATGATTACCAAGAGCTTCATCTCCAGATTCAACAAGAAACTCTAACAGGTCATAAACATTACTAGAATTCAATTCTTTTCCACAAAGTGCTAAATCATGCATGCCACAAAATACGATTGTAGAAATGATGGGACCCAGTTTGTTGCGATTTACTTGAATTTGTCTTCTAAATGATGAGTTCAACTGCTCATCTATAGAAACTGCTTTGGCTTCCAATAATGCAACAAAATTGCTTGCATCTTCACGAGAGCCTTTGTGCCATGTGCTTTGCATGTGGCTACGTGCATGCAGGCACGCCGAGAGGGGGGAGGTTCAGGGGGGTCATTGCCAGGGGCCAGCATCTGTAAGGGGCCTCGGCCGCCCCGACCTTGTCAATTTTTTCACGACTCATTGTTTATTGAGGGTACGTCGATGACAGCCGATAGCAGCCAATCCGAACGAAACTTAAACCATAAACCAATCCGAGTGTGAATTGTTGTATAACTATTTTTTTGACCTTACTTGAAATCTGAGTATGATGTGTGCCATCATAGAATTAGTCAAAGAATGAAGATGAAGCGGTACCGGTGGAAAAAAGTCATAGAGTTATGATTAGATTTCTATAGAAATATTGTGAAATTCTATTAATAACTCTATGGCTTTTTTCACCGGGATTAGCTCGGGTGAAACTTGTATGCGCGCATTTCGCTCTCAATCCAATCACAAGCCAGAATTCGCTGAATTGGTTCTACTTCTCCGTTCGTTATTGTCCTTTACTGGCCCATATATTTTGACCCTCAGTACTCCTCCTTTTTCATTTACATTGGTAACATTTACATGTATATTAGCTCAGATAAAGTATTATAAACACTCCAGTGATCTGACCAATCGACAAATTAAGCAGACACAATTACCCCGCCGCAATGTAGGCATGGCAGACATGCATCGTTCCCCGCCAAAACAGCCGACGAGGCATGCACACAACACCCTGTCATGCTAGCAGTGGTTGCCACAGTGCGACATCTAATTCAGTGAATAAAACCATCCCGGGGTGATCGACACAAGAGACACACCAGACAAGTCAAATAGAAAAGAAATGTCAGTTTTATTCATATGATGAAATTTTAGGCGTTTTAGTATTGACATATAATAACCACCAAAACGCTAAAAAAATTTGGTTGGAGATCCGCCAAATCTGCCCTCCCTTCCCAATCGTCAAACTGAATTTGAAATGACGCCCCTGATGCTAAAGTCACATCTCTAGACACATTTCAAGTAATTATAAAAACTGTTCAAAATACTCCGCGGTTTGGTTGTCTTTGTCATGTGACGGGTCGATGTCTTCCCTATACTTCGCTCTGAGATTCAAACAACAACTATTTCTCTCTGAGATTCAAACAACAACTATTTCTCTCTGAGATTCAAACAACAACTATTTCTCTCTGAGATTCAAACAACAACTATTTCTCTCTGAGATTCAAACAACAACTATTTCTCTCTGAGATTCAAACAACTATTTCTCTCTGAGATTCAAACAACAACTATTTCTCTCTGAGATTCAAACAACAACTATTTCTCTCTGAGATTCAAACAACTATTTCTCTCTGAGATTCAAACAACAACTATTTCTCTCTGAGATTCAAACAACAACTATTTCTCTCTAAGATTCAAACAACTATTTCTCTCTGAGATTCAAACAACTATTTCTCTCTGAGATTCAAACAACAACTATTTCTCTCTGAGATTCAAACAACAACTATTTCTCTGTCGAATGATTTTCTGGAAATTCTTCATCTTGGATTAAAAGATTTCACAAAATGCCGGCCTCCGACGGCAAAAAAAAAAATGGAATATTTAGTTTGTGGCGATCTTGTAACGGAGGCACTGTTGTATCTAAGTAAATACAACCAAAATACCTAAATAGTAGAGAAAATCTAGTTTGAGGAGATCCTGTAACGGAGGCACTGTTGTATCTAAGTACAACCTAAATAGTAGAGAAAATCTAGTTTGAGGAGATCCTGTAACGGAGGCACTGCTGTATCTAAGTACAACCTAAATAGTAGAGAAAATCTAGTTTGAGGAGATCCTGTGACGGAGGTACTGCTGTATCTAAGTACAACCTAAATAGTAGAGAAAATCTAGTTTGAGGAGATCCTGTAACGGAGGCACTGTTGTATCTAAGTACAACCTAAATACCTAAATAGTAGAGAAAATCTAGTTTGAGGAGATCATGTAACGGAGGCACTGTTGTATCTAAGTACAACCTAAATACCTAAATAGTAGAGAAAATCTAGTTTGAGGAGATCCTGTAACGGAGGCACTGTTGTATCTAAGTACAACCTAAATACCTAAATAGTAGAGAAAATCTAGTTTGAGGAGATCCTGTAACGGAGGCACTGTTGTATCTAAGTACAACCTAAATACCTAAATAGTAGAGAAAATCTAGTTTGAGGAGATCCTGCACCCCCGTCCTTCTTAGAGACAAAAAAAATGTAAATAATCGAGTCTGTGAAGTCTGTGTAAAAATGAAATGTTTATCTCTTAGTGCAGCTATCTGTGAAGTCTGTGTAAAAATGAAATGTTTATGGGACGGTTTATGTGCCTTTCATTCTCACCTTAACCAATATTCCAATGATCATAATGGCACCACGGGAGACATGGGGGGTGGGGGGGGGAGAGACCTTAACTTTGACTTGAACATTGCAGTGGTTCTCAACGAAGATCGAACCCGTAACCACAGGACCCCCCGCCCCCCTTTTCAAAACGTTATACAGTAATGTGAACGTTCACTTATTGTCCAATTTTCTCTTGCAAAAATTCACTGTGGAATATTTCTTATATCTGTGCACCATCATACAGATATAGGAATGATATCTCCAGTGCCAAGGAATCAGCGTGTTATGCGGTATCTGCATCTACCCAGTGGAGCAATTCGATATTGTATGGTAGTCTACATACATCCAGAACTCAACTCTAGAATGGCAAGTAGAATAAATGGTGGCACTGTAAACTAAATACCGGGATCGAAATAGTTGGAAGACCAGTCGTTATAGAGATGTAAACTAGCCCCCCCCCGCCTTGTATAATAAAAGTTTTTGTTTATATTAAGCAATAAATTAAAATCCCAGAGTCTTTAATAAAAGTTTTTGTTTATATTAAGCAATAAATTAAAATCCCAGAGTCTTTAATAAAAGTTTTTGTTTATATTAAGCAACAAATTAAAATCCCAGAGTCTTTAATAAAAGTTTTTGTTTATATTAAGCAACAAATTAAAATCACGGAGTCTTTGATAAAAGTTTTTGTTTATATTAAGCAACAAATTAAAATCACGGAGTCTTTAATAAAAGTTTTTGTTTATATTAAGCAACAAATTAAAATCACGGAGTCTTTAATAAAAGTTTTTGTTTATATTAAGCAACAAATTAAAATCACGGAGTCTTTAATAAAAGTTTTTGTTTATATTAAGCAACAAATTAAAATCACGGAGTCTTTAATAAAAGTTTTTGTTTATATTAAGCAACAAATTAAAATCACGGAGTCTTTAATAAAAGTTTTTGTTTATATTAAGCAATAAATTAAAATCACGGAGTCTTTAATAAAAGTTTTTGTTTATATTAAGCAATAAATTAAAATCACGGAGTCTTTAATAAAAGTTTTTGTTTATATTAAGCAACAAATTAAAATCACGGAGTCTTTAATAAAAGTTTTTGTTTATATTAAGCAACAAATTAAAATCACGGAGTCTTTAATAAAAGTTTTTGTTTATATTAAGCAACAAATTAAAATCACGGAGTCTTTAATAAAAGTTTTTGTTTATATTAAGCAACAAATTAAAATCACGGAGTCTTTAATAAAAGTTTTTGTTTATATTAAGCAACAAATTAAAATCACGGAGTCTTTAATAAAAGTTTTTGTTTATATTAAGCAACAAATTAAAATCACGGAGTCTTTAATAAAAGTTTTTGTTTATATTAAGCAACAAATTAAAATCACGCTTTAATAAAAGTTTTGTTTATATTAAGCAACAAATTAAAATCACGGAGTCTTTAATAAAAGTTTTTGTTTATATTAAGCAACAAATTAAAATCACGGAGTCTTTAATAAAAGTTTTTGTTTATATTAAGCAACAAATTAAAATCACGGAGTCTTTAATAAAAGTTTTTGTTTATATTAAGCAACAAATTAAAATCACGGAGTCTTTAATAAAAGTTTTTGTTTATATTAAGCAACAAATTAAAATCACGGAGTCTTTAATAAAAGTTTTTGTTTATATTAAGCAAAAATTAAAATCACGGAGTCTTTAATAAAAGTTTTTGTTTATATTAAGCAACAAATTAAAATCACGGAGTCTTTAATAAAAGTTTTTGTTTATATTAAGCAACAAATTAAAATCACGGAGTCTTTAATAAAAGTTTTTGTTTATATTAAGCAACAAATTAAAATCACGGAGTCTTTAATAAAAGTTTTTGTTTATATTAAGCAACAAATTAAAATCACGGAGTCTTTAATAAAAGTTTTTGTTTATATTAAGCAACAAATTAAAATCACGGAGTCTTTAATAAAAGTTTTTGTTTATATTAAGCAACAAATTAAAATCACGGAGTCTTTAATAAAAAGTTTTTGTTTATATTAAGCAACAAATTAAAATCACGGAGTCTTTAATAAAAGTTTTTGTTTATATTAAGCAACAAATTAAAATCATCTTTAATAAAGTTTGTTAAGCAACAAATTAAAATCACGGAGTCTTTAATAAAAGTTTTTGTTTATATTAAGCAACAAATTAAAATCACGGAGTCTTTAATAAAAGTTTTTGTTTATATTAAGCAACAAATTAAAATCACGGAGTCTTTAATAAAAGTTTTTGTTTATATTAAGTTTATATTAAGCAACAAATTAAAATCACGGAGTCTTTAATAAAAGTTTTTGTTTATATTAAGCAACAAATTAAAATCACGGAGTCTTTAATAAAAGTTTTTGTTTATATTAAACAAATTAAAATCACGGAGTCTTTAATAAAAGTTTTTGTTTATATTAAGCAACAAATTAAAATCACGGAGTCTTTAATAAAAGTTTTTGTTTATATTAAGCAACAAATTAAAATCACGGAGTCTTTAATAAAAATATTAAGCAACAAATTAAAATCCGTTTTTGTTTATATTAAGCAACAAATTAAAATCACGGAGTCTTTAATAAAAGTTTTTGTTTATATTAAGCAACAAATTAAAATCACGGAGTCTTTAATAAAAGTTTTTGTTTATATTAAGCAACAAATTAAAATCACGGAGTCTTTAATAAAAGTTTTTGTTTATATTAAGCAACAAATTAAAATCACGGAGTCTTTAATAAAAGTTTTTGTTTATATTAAGCAACAAATTAAAATCACGGAGTCTTTAATAAAAGTTTTTGTTTATATTAAGCAACAAATTAAAATCACGGAGTCTTTAATAAAAGTTTTTGTTTATATTAAGCAACAAATTAAAATCACGGAGTCTTTAATAAAAGTTTTTGTTTATATTAAGCAACAAATTAAAATCACGGAGTCTTTAATAAAAGTTTTTGTTTATATTAAGCAACAAATTAAAATCACGGAGTCTTTAATAAAAGTTTTTGTTTATATTAAGCAACAAATTAAAATCACGGAGTCTTTAATAAAAGTTTTTGTTTATATTAAGCAACAAATTAAAATCACGGAGTCTTTAATAAAAGTTTTTGTTTATATTAAGCAAAAATTAAAATCAAATTAAAATCACGGAGTCTTTAATAAAAGTTTTTGTTTATATTAAGCAACAAATTAAAATCACGGAGTCTTTAATAAAAGTTTTTGTTTATATTAAGCAACAAATTAAAATCACGGAGTCTTTAATAAAAGTTTTTGTTTATATTAAGCAACAAATTAAAATCACGGAGTCTTTAATAAAAGTTTTTGTTTATATTAAGCAACAAATTAAAATCACGGAGTCTTTAATAAAAGTTTTTGTTTATATTAAGCAACAAATTAAAATCACGGAGTCTTTAATAAAAGTTTTTGTTTATATTAAGCAACAAATTAAAATCACGGAGTCTTTAATAAAAGTTTTTGTTTATATTAAGCAACAAATTAAAATCACGGAGTCTTTAATAAAAGTTTTTGTTTATATTAAGCAACAAATTAAAATCACGGAGTCTTTAATAAAAGTTTTTGTTTATATTAAGCAACAAATTAAAATCACGGAGTCTTTAATAAAAGTTTTTGTTTATATTAAGCAACAAATTAAAATCACGGAGTCTTTAATAAAAGTTTTTGTTTATATTAAGCAACAAATTAAAATCACGGAGTCTTTAATAAAAGTTTTTGTTTATATTAAGCAACAAATTAAAATCACGGAGTCTTTAATAAAAGTTTTTGTTTATATTAAGCAACAAATTAAAATCACGGAGTCTTTAATAAAAGTTTTTGTTTATATTAAGCAACAAATTAAAATCACGGAGTCTTTAATAAAAGTTTTTGTTTATATTAAGCAACAAATTAAAATCACGGAGTCTTTAATAAAAGTTTTTGTTTATATTAAGCAACAAATTAAAATCACGGAGTCTTTAATAAAAGTTTTTGTTTATATTAAGCAACAAATTAAAATCACGGAGTCTTTAATAAAAGTTTTTGTTTATATTAAGCAACAAATTAAAATCACGGAGTCTTTGATAAAAGTTTTTGTTTATATTAAGCAACAAATTAAAATCACGGAGTCTTTGATAAAAGTTTTTGTTTATATTAAGCAACAAATTAAAATCACGGAGTCTTTAATAAAAGTTTTTGTTTATATTAAGCAACAAATTAAAATCACGGAGTCTTTAATAAAGTTTTTGTTTATATTAAGCAACAAATTAAAATCACGGAGTCTTTAATAAAAGTTTTTGTTTATATTAAGCAACAAATTAAAATCACGGAGTACTTTAATAAAGTTGTTGCTTAATAAAGCAAAAACATTAAAGTTTTTGTTGCTTATATTAAGCAACAAATTAAAATCACGGAGTCTTTAATAATATAAACAACAAACTTTATCAAAGACTTTTTAATAAAAGGTTGTTGCTTATATTAAGCAACAAATTAAAATCACGGAGTCTTTGTAATAAAAGTTTTTGTTTATATTAAGCAACAATTAAAATCACGGAGTCTTTTAATAAAGTTTTTGTTTATATTAAGCAACAACAAAATCAATGAAAGTCTTTAATAAAAGTTTTTGTTTATATTAAGCAACAAATTAAAATCACGGAGTCTTTAATAAAAGTTTTTGTTTATATTAAGCAAAAAATTAAAATCACGGAGTCTTTAATAAAAGTCCGTTTAGTTTATATTAAGTAATAAATTAAAATCACGAGTCTTTAATAAAAGTTTTGTTTATATTAAGCAACAAATTAAAATCACGGAGTCTTTGATCAAAAAAAACTTTTTAAAAGAACTTATATTAAGCAACAAATTAAAAGACTCAGGTTTTGTTGCTAATATAAACAAAAACTTTGTAAAAGTTTTTGTTTATATTAAGCAACAAATTAAAATCAAGGGAGTCTTAATTGAAGTTTTGTTTATATTAAGCAACAAATTAAAATCACGGGAGTCTTAATAATAAACAAAAAACTTTGGTATGTTTAATTTGTTGTACATATAAACAAAACTTTATTTCTCCGATTTAATTTGTTGCTTGTAAAAACTTGTCGACTCAGGATTTTGAATTTGTTGCTTAATATAAACAAAAACTTTGAAGAACGTGATTTTTAATTTGTTGCTAACTAAACAAAAAACTTTATTAAAGACTCCGTGATTTTTGAATTTATTGCTTAATATAAACAAAAACTTTTATTAAAAGACTCCGTGAGTCTTTAATTTGTTGCTTAATATAAACAAAACTTTGTGTTTTTAATTTGTTGCTAATATAAACAAAACTTTTATTAAAAACTCCGTGATTTTAATTTGTTGCCTATATAAACAAAACTTTATTAAAGACTCCGTGATTTTAATTTGTTGCTTAATATAAACAAAAACTTTATTAAAGAAGACTCCGTGATTTTAATTTGTTGCTTAATATAAACAAAAAACTTTTTATTAAAAGTTTTCCGTGATTTTAATTTGTTGCTTAATATAAACAAAACTTTGACTTGATTTAATTTGTTGCTTAATAAACAAAAATAAAGACTCCGTATTTTAATTTATTTATATATAATTAAAAGTTTATTTGCTTATATATAAACAAAAACTTTATTAAAGACTCCGTGATTTTAATTTGTTGCTTAATATAAACAAAACTTTATTAAAGACTCCGTGATTTAAAACATTTATATTAAACAAAAACTCCGTTGCTTAATATAAACAAAAGCTTTTATTAAGGCTCCGTGATGTTAATTTGTTGCTTAATATAACCAAAAACTTTATTAAAGACTCCGTGATTTTAATTTGTTGCTTAATAAATAAACAAAAACTTTTGATCCGTGATTTTAATTTGTTGTAAACTCCGTGAAAACTCAGTTGGCTAATAGTTCATACAGTTGCTAATAGTTCAGTAGTTGTGTCCATACAGTTGCTAATAGTTCAGTAGGTGTGTCCATACAGTTGCTAATAGTTCAGTAGGTCCATACAGTTGCTAATAGTTCAGTAGGTGTGTCCATACAGTTGCTAATAATTTAGTAGGTGTGTCCATACAGTTGCTAATAGTTTAGTAGGTGTCCATACAGTTGCTAATAGTTCAGTAGGTGTGTCCATACAGTTGCTAATAGTTCAGTAGGTGTGTCCATACAGTTGCTAATAGTTCAGTAGGTGTGTCCATACAGTTGCTAATAGTTCAGTAGGTGTGTCCATACAGTTGCTAATAGTTCAGTAGGTGTGTCCATACAGTTGCTAATAGTTCAGTAGGTGTGTCCATACAGTTGCTAATAGTTCAGTAGGTGTGTCCATACAGTTGCTAATAGTTCAGTAGGTGTGTCCATACAGTTGCTAATAGTTCAGTAGGTGTGTCCATACAGTTGCTAATAGTTCAGTAGGTGTGTCCATACAGTTGCGTTAATAGCTAATAGTTCAGTAGGTGTGTCCATACAGTTGCTAATAGTTCAGTAGGTGTGTCCATACAGTTGCTAATAGTTCAGTAGGTGTGTCCATACAGTTGCTAATAGTTCAGTAGGTGTGTCCATACAGTTGCTAATAGTTCAGTAGGTGTGTCCATACAGTTGCTAATAGTTCAGTAGGTGTGTCCATACAGTTGCTAATAGTTCAGTAGGTGTGTCCATACAGTTGCTAATAGTTCAGTAGGTGTGTCCATACAGTTGCTAATAGTTCAGTAGGTGTGTCCATACAGTTGCTAATAGTTCAGTAGGTGTGTCCATACAGTTGCTAATAGTTCAGTAGGTGTGTCCATACAGTTGCTAATAGTTCAGTAGGTGTGTCCATACAGTTGCTAATAGTTCAGTAGGTGTGTCCATACAGTTGCTAATAGTTCAGTAGGTGTGTCCATACAGTTGCTAATAGTTCAGTAGGTGTGTCCATACAGTTGCTAATAGTTCAGTAGGTGTGTCCATACAGTTGCTAATAGTTCAGTCCAGTAGGTGTGTCCATACAGTTGCTAATAGTTCAGTAGGTGTGTCCATACAGTTGCTAATAGTTCAGTAGGTGTGTCCATACAGTTGCTAATAGTTTAGTAGGTGTGTCCATACAGTTGCTAATAGTTCAGTAGGTGTGTCCATACAGTTGCTAATAGTTCAGTAGGTGTGTCCATACAGTTGCTAATAGTTCAGTAGGTGTGTCCATACATTTTGTCAACAGAAATCAAAAACTTGATTTACAATGTTGTACAAAAACTTATCCCAAAAAGCGGTTAAAATCGTTAAATAAATGAAGTAAAAAATAAAAATTAAAATTCTGTTTTACACTGATGGTGTGGAGTTTTTTAAAAGATCCTGTCAAGTATATTAATAAGGGAGACAATAATAGAATACACATAGATGAATCAACATGTGTATAGTTGTTACTCCCCTTTTTCTGAATAAATCAGATCGAAATTCACAAGATGTGTGGCACTGGAGATATCATTCCTATATCTGTATGATGGTGCACAGATATAAGAAATATTCCACAGTGAATTTTTGCAAGAGAAAATTGGACAATAAGTGAACATTCACATTACTGTATAACGTTTTGAAAAGGGGGGGGGGTCCTGTGGTTACGGGTTCGATCTTCGTAGAGAACCACTGCAATGTTCAAGTCAAAGTTAAGGTCTCCCCCCCCCGCCCCCGCCCCATGTCTCCCGTGGTGCCATTATGATCATTGTACAATATTGGTTAAGGTGAGAATGAAAGGCACATAAACCGTCCCATAAACATTTCATTTTTACACAGACTTCACAGATAGCTGCACTAAGAGATAAACATTTCATATTTACTCAGACTTCACAGATAGCTGCACTAAGAGAAAAACATTTCATTTTTACACAGACTTCACAGATAGCTGCACTAAGAGATAAACATTTCATTTTTACACAGACTTCACAGATAGCTGCACTATGAGATAAACATTTCATTTTTACACAGACTTCACAGATAGCTGCACTAAGAGATAAACATTTCATTTTTACACAGACTTCACAGATAGCTGCACTAAGAGATAAACATTTCATTTTTACACAGACTTCACAGATAGCTGCACTAAGAGATAAACATTTCATTTTTACACAGACTTCACAGATAGCTGCACTAAGAGATAAACATTTCATTTTTACACAGACTTCACAGATAGCTGCACTAAGAGATAAACATTTCATATTTACTCAGACTTCACAGATAGCTGCACTAAGAGATAAACATTTCATTTTTACACAGACTTCACAGATAGCTGCACTAAGAGATAAACATTTCATTTTTACACAGACTTCACAGATAGCTGCACTATGAGATAAACATTTCATTTTTACACAGACTTCACAGATAGCTGCACTAAGAGATAAACATTTCATTTTTACACAGACTTCACAGATAGCTGCACTAAGAGATAAACATTTCATTTTTACACAGACTTCACAGATAGCTGCACTAAGAGATAAACATTTCATTTTTACACAGACTTCACAGATAGCTGCACTAAGAGATAAACATTTCATTTTTACACAGACTTCACAGATAGCTGCACTAAGAGATAAACATTTCATTTTTACACAGACTTAACAGATAGCTTCACTAAGAGATAAACATTTCATTTTTACACAGACTTCACAGATAGCTTCACTAATAGATAAACATTTCATTTTTACACAGACTTCACAGATAGCTTCACTAATAGATAAACATTTCATTTTTACACAGACTTCACAGATAGCTGCACTAAGAGATAAACATTTCATTTTTACACAAACTTCACAGACTCGATTATTTACATTTTTTTTGTCTCTAAGAAGGACGAGGGTGCAGGATCTCCTCAAACTAGATTTTCTCTACTATTTAGGTATTTAGGTTGTATTTACTTAGATACAACAGTGCCTCCGTTACAGGATCTCCTCAAACTAGATTTTCTCTACAATTTAGGTATTTAGGTTGTACTTAGATACAACAGTGCCTCCTTTACAGGATCTCCTCAAACTAGATTTTCTCTACTATTTAGGTATTTATGTTGTACTTAGATACAACAGTGCCTCCGTTACAGGATCTCCTCAAACTAGATTTTCTCTATTATTTAGGTATTTAGGTTGTACATAGATACAACAGTGCCTCCGTTACAGGATATCCTCAAACTAGATTTTTTTCTACTATTTAGGTATTTAGGTAGTACTTAGATAAACAGTGCCTCCGTTACAGGATCTCCTCAAACTAGATTTTCTCTACTATTTAGGTATTTAGGTTGTATTTACTTAGATACAATAGTGCCTCCGTTACAAGATCGCCACAAACTAAATATTCCATTTTTTTTTTTTGCCGTCGAAGGCCGGCATTTTGTGAAATCTTTTAATCCAAACTGAAGAATTTCCAGAAAATCATTCGACAGAGAAATAATTGTTTGAATCTCAGAGAGAAATAGTTGTTTGAATCTCAGAGAGAAATAATTGTTTTAATCTCAGAGAGAAATAGTTGTTTGAATCTCAGAGAGAAATAGTTGTTTGAATCTCAGAGAGAAATAATTGTTTTAATCTCAGAGAGAAATAGTTGTTTGAATCTCAGAGAGAAATAATTGTTTTAATCTCAGAGAGAAATAGTTGTTTGAATCTCAGAGAGAATTAATTGTTTGAATCTCAGAGAAAAATAGTTGTTGTTTGAATCTCAGAGAGAAATAGTTGTTTGAATCTCAGAGAGAATTAATTGTTTGAATCTCAGAGAGAAATAGTTGTTGTTTGAATCTCAGAGAGAAATAGTTGTTTGAATCTCAGAGAGAATTAATTGTTTGAATCTCAGAGAGAAATAGCTGTTGTTTGAATCTCAGAGCGAAGTATTGGGGAGACATCGACCCGTCACATGACAAAGACAACCAAACCGCGGAGTATTTTGAAAAGTTTTTATAATTACTTGAAATGTGTCTAGAGATGTGACTTTAGCATCAGGGGCGTCATTTCAAATTCAGTTTGACGATGGGGAAGGGAGGGCAGATTTGGCGGATCTCCAACCAAAATTTTTAGCGTTTTGGTGGTTATTATATGCCAATACTAAAACGCCTAAAATTTCATCATATGAATAAAACTGACATTTCTATTTGACTTGTCTGGTGTGTCTCTTGTGTCGATCACCCCGGGATGGTTTTATTCACTGAATTCGATGTCGCACTGTGGCAACCACTGCTAGCATGACAGGGTGTTGTGTGCATGCCTCGCCGGCTGTATTGGCGGGGAACGATGCATGTCTGTCATGCCTACATTGCGGCGGGGTAATTGTGTCTGCTTAATCTGTCGATTGGTCAGACCACTGGAGTGTTTATAATACTTTATCTGAGCTAACATAAATGTAAATGTTACCAATATAAATGAAAAAGGATGAGTACTGCGGGTCAAAATATATGGGCCAGTAAAGGACAATAACGAATGGAGAAGTAGAACCTGTTCAGCTAATTCTGGCTTGTGATTGGATTGAGAGCAAAATGCGCGCGTACAAGTTTCACCCGAACTAATCCCGGTGGAAAAAGCCATAGAGTTATTAATAGAATTTCACAATATCTCTATGGAAATCTAATCCTAACTCTATGACTTTTTTCCACCGGCACCGCTTCATCTTCATTCTTTGACTAATTCTATGATGACACACATCATACTCAGATTTCAAGTAATGTCTAAAAATAGTTATACACGAATTCACACTCGGATTGGTTTATGAGATCTATCGAGCTTCAGCAGTCGACAGAATTTTTAAGTTTCGTTCTGATTGGCTGATTGGCTGCTATCGGCTGTCATCGACGTACCCTCAATAAACAATGAGTCGTGAAAAAATTGACTTGGTCGGGGCGACCGGGCCCCCTTACAGATGCGGGCCCACTGGCAATGACCCCCCTGATCCCCCCTCTCGGCGTGCCTGCATGTACATAGCCACATGCAAAGCACATGGCACAAAGGCTCTCATGAAGATGCAAGCAATTTTGTTGCATTATTGGAAGCCAAAGCAGTTTCTATAGATGAGCAGTTGAACTCATCATTTAGAAGACAAATTCAAGTAAATCACAACAAACTGGGTCCCATCATTTCTACAATCGTATTTTGTGGCATGCATGATTTAGCACTTTGTAGAAAAGAATTGAATTCTAGTAATGTTTATGACCTGTTAGAGTTTCGTGTTGAATCTGGAGATGAAGCTCTTGGTAATCATTTGTCAATTGGTTCTTGAAGTGCAAACTATATTTCGGCAACTACGCGAAACACCAAAATCAAAATTTGTGAGTCTCTGCCCCTCCCCAGCCTCCTAATCTCGACCTTTAAACATAAAGCAACTTAGGTTTTAAGGCATAATTATAATAAGGCATAATTGTAATAACTAGATAATCTTTTTAAAGTTATAGAAATCCCCTAATAATTTACATAACCCATCAAGCCAGACCTGTGGTCTTGGGGGATGCTAATGAATATTACAAAAACAAAAATGATAAATATTAAAAATATTTTGTAGAATATGTTTATGAGGAAAGTGATATGTTATTTTTTTGTCAACATTTCACCATTTGTTATTTGCCTCAGCATTTAATTTCTCGTTAACTTCTCTGCCCCTCCCCGCCCTCCTAATCTCAGACCTTTAAACATAAAACAAATAGCCTGCACAAACAATATGATCAAAATAAAAGTAATGAAGAAAGCAAATAGTGGAATTGAAATAAAAAAGAATCCAATCTTCGAATAACAAAAAAAAAGGTAAAAACACAGCCATTTTATAATTGTACAATCTATACTCAAAACAACTAACATCTACCGTATATACTCGCATACAAGCCAACATCGCATACAAGCCTAAGCGCATATAAGGCGACCCTCTTAAACTGCTTTAAAATGGCAAGTTTTTGCAAAAACCCGCATATAACGATACAACTGTCTAATTTTACTCCATATTTTTGGTTTAAAGTGAAGCAAATAATTCAGTTGCATTTTTTACACTTGTTTACGAGGAAACTGACATTTCAGGCATTGAGCAGATGTCATTTGGTGTTAGATTTCTCAAAGAACAAAATGGGAAAATGATGGTCACAGAAGAATTCCTGGGATATATTCTAATTGTCGATAGAACAGCTGAAAGTTTAGCCAACACCATCATTACAAATTCATTAGAGTTTGGATTAGATATGATAAAGCTTGTTTCTCAAGGATCTTGTCGATACACTTTGCGAATTACCACTTGACGTAGATACCATATCAATTCAATAATCTGTAGTAAGCAAAAATCACTTTATTATCCAGCAAACTTGAACAATGAAATTAATTATAATCAAAAATTTTAATATCACGGAATACTTTTAATTTAACAATGAACTAAAATTGCACTATGGCAAAGCAAGCAAGTGACACATCTTCCGCATTATCTCATGCAGTGAAACTCCAGATGGCTTGAGCAACCACTTAAAGTGGTAATTTTTTCAAAATGTCTAGTTTTTGTTGATTTGCTTGCCAAAAGGAAAATAAATAACCACAATTCATTAGAATCGAAGAAAAAAAAATTCCCAATAGTGATGAATCACCCTAATAAATCAACGATCCAAGCCTGGTCAGGAGTGCACTTTTAAAATTCAAAAACAAAAATCAAACAAAAACCCAACGCTGCCTAGTCCATCAGCTCAGTTCTCCCCCTTTTCCACCATAAATGGACCAGATAAGGGGGGAGACACTTTTACAATAGAGAAAAACAAAAGCAAAAACCCAAGATTTTCAGCCATTTCCCAAGATTGTGTCCGAAAACCCAAGATCTTGAGAAAAAACCCAAGGAGTGGTTTCCAGTCTTAAAAGCTTGAGAACCTCTGCATATGCTAATAATAGAGCTTGTTAGAATAGATGGCGCTGTATATCATTTAATCTCATTTCCGGCATGTGATTTTGACGAGAATCACATGGGAGTCACTTCCGGCGTACAAGAGTTTTCTAGCAATAGTGATTGTATAGAAGAGAAGGCAACATTTTAAACAGTTTATTTCATAAAATGGTCTCTTTTTTAGGTAAGAATACGTTTTATTTTCTATAACTAGAAACACAATAACTAAATTATTGTATAGTTTTCTAAAATTGTCTTGAAAATTCCTAAATATCAAAATAAATGCATGGTGTAAGAATGTAACATAACATGGTCATGGCAAGTTTGTTTGTAATGTGTACGCAACGTTCTGCTGTGTGATTGTAAAAAAAGAAATTTCACGAAATGGCCCATTATTCAAACAAAAATATAATTATAATAGTTTTTTTTTAAAGTGACATGCCACAGTGATAAGTTCTGACATTAATACAAGTTAAATTAGCTTAATTAATTATACGTCATGTTCGCCATGACACTATGACTCAGTATAGGGCTGTATTTTCGGCCAAGCCAAGGCTAAGAACGTGAACGTCGTTTCATGTGGTAATAACTTAAATGTCATGATATTTATAAAAAAAAGCTATGATATAGTAGTTTAAATTAGCTAAATTGTTGTTGCAACATTTAATAATGCAGTCATCATAACTTATAAGGTCATTTAGTAAATAGTAATAAGGACCATAAGGCTGAGCACTAAGTCTAAGTGTTAAAGCAAGGCTTAACTTAAACCTAAGCATAAATAATAAAAGCTGTGAAAATTATTTTTTTTATCAATAGTTAAACTTTTTTGTTAGAAAAATGTATTTATTATTATAAATGAATGATAATTTTATTGCTGAGAAAAAGCTTTTTTTTGCTACATGGAGAAAAAAAGATAATTATTTTTACAATGCATTAAGAAAAAAATAAAATTGGTACAAATACTCTTTATTTGATCAATGAAAAATTTTTTTTCTATTTTACTTAGGCATCTTATGAACACAAACTAATGCCTTGACTGAAGTGTGCAAAATCTGAACATGCAGAGTGTATAAGGAAGCCTGCAGTGGAACCCCCAAGGCCAGAGAAAAATCGACCGCCCAAAGACCACTTGGAGAAGGTCTTGCGAGCAGGAGATGAAAAGCTGCAAACAGACATGGAGGGAATTGAAAAAGGCCCCCCCAAAACAGAGTGCTCTAGAGAGTGGTTGCAGAGGTCCTTTGCTTCGCAAGAAGTTCAAGTAAGTCAAGATTGTATAAATGGGGATGGGTGGCCGAGTGGTGTAGAATGCTTGACTGTTGACCAGAGGGTCCTGGGTTCGAATCTCTTTGGATTTTCAGGTGAAAGTCCCCAAGTCCACCTTTAAGTTGGGAGAGTAAAGGCGGCTGGGCATTGTGCTAACCACACAATCCCTTTATATGCCAAGGTTACTGAAACACTTCATTTGCCCCAATGAGCCCTTAGGGGCTTAAGGGAACTTCAAGATTGTATAAAGCTGATTTAGTTGACATGTCATAGGGATTTGCTCAGTGTGTTGGAACTAGAAGGGATCTAACTTGTTTGTTATTAATTATGTACCAGTACATGAAATTTAACTAATTATGCATTGTAATAAAATTTGTTAGAAACAGAAAATTACATTGGTCTCTGTATACAGATAAATAATTTAATTTAAAATAATATTAGCTAAATTAAAAGCAATAGAACCATATTTACAGGCAATTTGCTTTTGCTTGGATTCCCAATAGTCAGAATTATAGATCAGTAATGGCTTTGAGCTATGGCGTTAATTATAAACCTTTAGTATAAAATCATAAATGTGCTGATATTTACTAAAACTAATTCACGTTGATTACATTCTTTTTTCTAGACATACTTTGTTACTGGTGCAAAGCTCATAAGCTTCATTTCTGCCAAATGACTATGGTATCAGGAAGGATCAACCTTTACGATTCAATGTCTTTTTTTTTTGGTAAATGATTTGTATAAAAATATTTATGAATACAGTGTTGAATATTTTACTGAATATTCTTTGTAATCTAAAGCACCAGTAAAAACCATAAAATTTGATGACCAATATAAAGTTATTCAATTAATTATAATGTTAACACATTTTTATTGTTAAAATTAAAGATAAAATCTAGCATGTTCGTTCTGTTTAGGAGTTGGGCAGGTGTTAGTACAGTGTAAAAGCAAAGCAGAGGCGCAACTAGACCAAACTTTCAGTGGGGGGGAATCTCTTGTATTAAAAAATCACATTTTTTATATATTTTATTTTAAACAAATTTTGGTCTAATCTTTTAGTTTTTTTTATTTCGCCCCCTAGTTGCGCCACTGGAGCAAATTTCACCCAGCTTTATGTAAGCATCTGACATATTTTGTGGAAGCAAAGCCATCAGGGCATTGTAATAACAAGACTGAAACTGATGAAATGAGCCTGTGTTCGTTTTTTTTTTTTTACATTGATATTTTTTTAAACAACTTTTTTTTCTCTTTCTAGATAAGTCATCATTTTGTCTTCCTGGTATGCATTTTAAAGAAAGTTTCAAAAGTCCAAGAATTCCATTCATTTGCTGTTATGTCCATCAAAGATTGAGATTTTCTTAATGGATTTGTTAAGAATTGATTATGTGTAGTATGTTAACAAGATAATTGCTAATAAATATTAATAGCTGTAATATGTGAAGTGTTTTTTTTTTTTTTACTGTTGTGACTGAATTTGTATTATTTATTAGACACACAGTGTTTTACAGTTATGTTTACACAAATAAAACATTAGCAATTGCACACATCAAACTTATTCATCAAGTGCACAATAAGAGACAATTCTTTTTCTGTATTGTTAAAGCTTTATTTTAATTAATTAATATTTACTGAATGTAATGCTAATTCAACTTTATGATCAGGCAGGATGTCTATCCTATACTTGTGAAATGCTGTCATTTGGCTGGCTTTGCACATTTCAATCAACGCTTTAAGACTGAGAGTTGTGGCTATACTTCAACTTTTGAAGACCTATTAAATAAAAAAAATTGAGGCACCTAAAGATGGGTGCATTAAAACAGGCATCACTTTTAAATTACTCAGTAAATTACTGAAAAAAAATTATCATTTAAGCCATATAATATAAAATACAAATACTATAAATAATTATGTAAAAATAATAAAATCAAATTAATAATATGTGCTATACAATAGACTAGATAGTGATTTTTACCTCAATCAGAAAGTACTTACTGTCACAAACAGTTGTCACAGCTTTGGGATTTGGTAACTTTGTCTTAACCATTCTTTGAACTAAAAAATAAAACAGATATTTGCAACATAACACAATATACAAATAAATACAAATTTCAAAAGTTGAGATAATTATTTTCTTAGCTTTAGCCCCTTCCATGTCCATATCTATCATTTAGACTTTAGTTAGAATGTTAGACTAATACAATACTATCAACTTAATCAAGTATTATTCATATATGAAGTGGCTCAAAAATGTTACTTCATACCCTGATCAGACTAATCCATGTTTAAAATCTCATTACTGTTAGTCTCTGGCGCGATGACTCAGTCAAAGGCTGGACTCAAAAGACTTATTTCAATCATTTGCATCTATCTGCTTGGACGGCTTGCTATCGATCGGCATGAATCATTTGAATGTATTGTCAATGGAATAGTATGACTATGTTTGTTCTTTCGCCTTGGCTAGAAATCAATCTTCAACAAACCTACTATTGGTTAATGTTTGCTACATATATATGGGTGTTTTATTACACTGTATTGTGTCTTTTCCGACTAAATGTCAGTAGAGTACACGTCTCTTGGTATGTATCCATGTTACTATTACGGTATGTTATACTCATTGTTCCGATATTGTTGATTTTGTTTCGGAGACGAAAATCGTTTCATACCATCAATATCAAACAGTTAAGCTACCAGATATACATGTCCTACAGGAGCAATGCGCCTTTTTCACTAGAAAAATCAAATTTCTGTAATAAAACAACGATCAAATGTCATCCAACTCTGTATAAGTTATTGAGAAAAAATGTTTGTTTGTACGCCCGATGTGTGCGCATCGAGTTGCGCAGTCATGCGCAGTCTAAACAAATCTATTTTTAGTAATCTTTTGTTTTTCTAACAAGCTCC